>JAAGNO010007265.1:0-75323 GCA_033439905.1 Ceryle rudis
GCGTAGCTGTCGGCGCGCACTGCCGGGGCGCGAGCGGAGCGCCCCGGGGAGGCGGAGGCGAGACCGCGGCCGTGGGGGGGAGCCGGGTCCCAGCGCCGCCCTGAGTGTTTAGCACTCGGCGAGCAAACCGGTTGTCTGGTGACATCTACCCAAACTGCCTGGCTTGGGCTGTTTCCGGTGAGAAACATCTGCCTCAGCCCACCCGTTCCGAGCGTCTGAGCTGGAAGCACTCAGCCAGCTTACAGGCAAGGCGAGGGCCCTCGCACCTGGCACCCTGCAGCCCACAGCAGCTTTACTGTAGGTCACGTGGGGCAGCTTATTCTTCCAGCCCTACAAATGGAAGACGGTCTGTAAGGGTGGTAGAGTCAGCCTCATAAAACACGGGGTGTGACAGGAACTCAGTTTTCACATTCACCGGGACAAATTTTGGAAAACGTTGTCATCAGAATGACGGACACAGCAAATGGCTCCCGTCCTGCGTGTGCTTAGAATCACCAAATCCTTTAGGGTGGGAAAGACCTTTCAGATCCAACCTATGTTGCGTGACGTTGGGACATCAGCAGCACACACTAAAAGTCCTGAGGGTTCCTGAGACTCTCCATTGCGCTGAAATCAAACGCTGCTCATCTGTCTTGGGGAGCGGTGGGCTAAAGATCCCATTGCCACTAGCCCCAGGAAAGCCACACTGCTGGGCTGCATTGCTCCATGATATAGGAAGAACCAGATGTAGAGCCAGAAAAATATAAGTACGGAAGAATAAGCCTTGAGGTGAGGTGGGGCAATCTCTCTTCATATATACATACACACAGGGGTACATGCACAACCATGACTGAGAGGGAAGTTTAGAAATTCGAGTTACTGAAATTAAAATTTATCCTACAAACTCCCTGAGAAGAGCCGGTGCGCTCACCATCATAATTCGCTTCATTTCTGCCAGTACCTAGGTACATGCGTGTGACGGGTTTTGTTCTCTGTGTTAATTCAGCGCTGAAGGAAAGGCTGGGCAGGTGCCCTGCCTCCAGCAGGGCCACAGCAGCACCTGCTGTTGCAACGTTTTCCCTTCTGCTTTTCCTCGCTTTGCTGCAGGGAAGAAACACTCCACCCAGGTCCGACCAGGCGGTGCATTTTGTGGCCCTGTAGGACCCTCGCTCCTAAAGGTGATCCCAGCAAACGTCCCCGGTGGATTGTGATGACACCTGCTCATCACGCACAGAGCTTCGGGTGCCGTCACATAACAAGTGTGACACCGTTCCCCTGGGACAGAGTCACATCCAGCAGTTTGTCAGGGAAAGTTGGTGGCCTACTTTGCTTTCTTTAGCCACTCTGTTTCTGAGATGATCCTTGTTTTTAGCACAAGTAGTGGTTTGGCTGACCTCCTTCCTGGGAAGGAGAATTTCCAATGTAAAAGGTTGCAGAGCACACAATGTACATGGGACAGGAGGGAGAAAAATCTCCTATAGGGAAAAGGCCGTCGATAACGTCTGTGTCAATGCTTTAGTTAATAAATCAGGGCTCTCTGCTCTTCAGCAAGCAACAAGTCTTCATAGAGTGGTGGTGCAACAGTGTGCAGGGATACAACAGAGAAATCCACTGAGCATTTCAAGCCTCAGGAAAGTATAACAATGTACTGTATAATTTGTATAACAACGTATTGTAATGCATACAATGTAAGAGAATTTTGGTTTTTTTTTTACTTTGCAAGTTTGAAAGGAGAAACCAAGCACATCGCAGGTTATGATAAGTAACTTGGTAAACCACCATAACTCAAGTGACAGTCACAGCCCAGAGAGACCTTATCAAAACTGTCCAGGTGCAACATTTTTCTGTCAGAAGGTGCTAGGTTGTGAAAAATGGAGATGTGATGATTTACACAAACTTTATATTCATAGGGCAAAAAACAACACGCAAACAGAAATATTTGTTCTTTCCATTATTTTTTTTTTATTTCAAAAAGCTCTTTTGTTACATTTTTATTGTATATATCACTTAGAATAATGGTTGTGTTCATTTTAAATTTCCCTTTGTTCGGAGCGTAACACAGCTAAAAATAACGGAAGGGCAATTGACCTGAAGGCATCGAAAGGCATCAAAGGATCTTGATAACAGAATTTTTTTTTCTTTTGCATTGAAGGAAATTTCAGGCTTTTACCTTTGTCTTTTAGTGCCTTTTAATGGTTTTTCGGATTTTCTAAGGGCTAGCAGTTCAGCTTCAACCAGCTGTAGGGTGAGAGTTAACATTTTTCTTTAAATACCTGAGTCCAAACGGTTGTTTAAAGTGCGAGTAAAAAGTAGTTTGGTGATGTTGCGGTAACGTCGGGTTACCATCTGCCACATTATTTCTGGGTTCTGCTTGATTGCTTCCTAACAAATCACTTCCCGCAAGCATTATTTGCAAAACTTTCTTATGGGCAAAGGCTGTTTCTGTGTTCGTGAGCCATCGTTACTGGGGAACGTTTCATTACCAAGTGATGACATTCTGTAAAATATCCTGGTGCATGGGCAAATGCCAGCACCACTTCCTGACAGTGGGTTGGCTGAGTGCATCTTGCTCGGCAACCCCCAACAGATGTCAACCTTACAATTTGTCAGCGGCACAATAGTAGCCCATGTTCTGACGTCCTTCAACACATTGGATGCTCTGCTGACAAGACGCCTATTCCACTGAAACCGCAAGAAGGCTGATGGTTAAGAAAGAATTTCTCCAGAGATAAGTCGGCAGGTTGAGCAATGCCTTGGTCACTTCGCCTGGCCAGGACTGTTCCTGCTGCTTCTCCCACGCTGAGCACCAAGACACAATGTACAGCCAGAGTGAAGCAAGACACAAATCCATGAGGGTCAGGAGTCCATAGCCTGCTCCCTGGTCTGCCAGGGGACTCACATTATGACCAGGATGCACATTCCTGTGCTTTGCTCTCTCCTTCTGTAAAATGAAAATCCCGTTTTTTTGAAAGCTGAGTGGTTTTGCACCGTATACAAGTGTGAAATGTCATTGCAGTCAGAACAAATATGTACTGTCAATGTGCCGTAAAATGTTTAATTGTGGTGCTTATTTAGGTCCTGATCTTACAAAGATTTAAGCCCAGTTATGAATGTGAGTAGCCCCGTGGAAGACTAGATTACACATGCAATTAAGTGTTATCAGATCAAAGCCATAGAACAACAATCACAAAAGGTACTTAAGCACCTTTAAATTACAGTTTTCCTAATTTAGCTAATGTTATTCCCCAAGGAAAAATTGCCTCATCTAGCGTACAATCAAGAAAGAATCAAGGGCTGTTCCTTCAAGTGGTTGACAGTTCAAAAAGAGATACGATTTTTAAAAAATAGGTTGCTAAAGGCTGAACTATTTAATTGAATTATCTCTTTAAGAAATTGATGCAAATTAATGCTATAATAATACTCCATTATATTGCCACAGAATCTTTCATTCTCAATCCTTCACAAAATGTGTCAATAAACTTGAAAAACAAATGCATACCTTTTTTTTTTAATGAAACCAGCATTCTGTCCCTGTTTGAGGCTTTCTAATAATGATTTATATTTTGAAAGATAATGATGTTTTCCTCTTCATACTAAAAAAAGCCCAAGAGCTTCCAGGAAATGGTGTCCCTAACATGATTTCCTTCAGTCCTCGAGGTCCTCACCAGGTGTGATCCTGCTCTGTCCATAAAAGCAGAAGAGTTCACTTGGCAATGCCCAATTGACAGGAAATACAACCAGAAAGATTACAAAAGGAATTGATGAAAAATGGAGCAAACCCAACAGAATCCATGTGGAACAGCTGTCCCAACACCATTACAAATATTAAATAGTGACCTCTCCGTATCACTAGTGAAAAATGTGCATTATATCTAAAGAAACTTGATTATTCACTGGTCATACATGGAGGTCGGGATCTGATGAGGGAGAATTCACTTCGTTTTTGAGAGCAGGTGTTTACAGTCTCTGGTTTCAGGACATGAGCAATAACAATATTGTGGTTCTCCAGCTTCATGCAGGTTATTTTTAGGTCCCAAACTGTTTTTAAATTACCAAGTAGCATTGCTGTAGCGGGGCTACCTCTGCAATCATTTCTGCTTGCTGGCAAAATAGCAGCTGCTATTGCTGTACCAGGATTGATTTCCATAGAACAGCTCCATCTAAAGCCTACCTACAGGCAACAACTCTGCAGCAAAATACAATGCAGTCTCATTTTCAGCTGTAAGCTCTCAGAAGAAAACAAAACAAAACATTTTCAGCAAAGTCCAACATGAGATGTCATTCATTCAGAGCACACAGAGGATGGGATGCTTATTTTTAAGGGACTACACTAGGCTTCCATTTCGCCCCACACCAGCAAGTTGGAAAACAGAGTCCCTTCTCCCAGGTATCTCTGTGCACAAGACACAAAGGCTGAGAATCAGGGTTTGCATATTATATCAAGGGCTTTCTGGATAGGCCACAGTTCTCAGTAGTGGAAATGTGAAATATCCTTGCTCACATCTGCCATCTCAGGCTGGTAGATTGAGACAAGATGCTCACATATATCACCTCCTTCCAAGCAATCCTCCTGTCACTTCTCTTAGAACTCTTACATGATGAACCTGAATAAATGGCCAGTGGGGTTCCTGTGGCCGAGCTTACATGGATACTTTCATCCTATGCGAGTCCACAGTAGTTCCAACAGCGTATTTCCATGCTCGCCGCTCAGCCATGGCGTTGTTCCTATGCCATCCCACGTCACCAGCGCTGGAGCTCAGGCAGCTGTATGGTGGCTCATACTGAGACCTGATTTGGCTGAAAACTAAGCCTACAAAGAAAAATTATTTTATCCCAGAGAAGTATCCTGACTTTTTGTGCTCCACAAAGAAGGGGCAGCCTTCCCTCCCATGCTCATTCTCCAGTAGATACCTTCTTGTTTCTCACCTACAGTCAACACAGGTTTTAAACATCCAGAACCGATGTTCTGCACCCTCTTTCAGACTCACTTCACTGCCTTGTATCAGTTTCTGGCACGGACACATTCACTTCACAAAAACTAGCCTCACTTTCACATTTTTCAGTTCTTTAGGTGATGTGTTTCAGGTCACACCTTAAACTGACTTGGATAAGATTTCCTGAGTGCACCTGCATAGACAAGCAGTAGATTAAAAATAAAAAATCATGCTATACTAGCAGTTACAGTCTTAAACACTCTGAAGAAGTAAAGCCTATAACAGGTGTCACTCTTGTAAAGAGTTCATGTTCTTTTCTTTGAAGCAACATCAACTTTGACTTCAGTATAATTACACATATATATATATCTCAAAGTCGCCTGTTGGGCTCTATCTCCATCACATACATTAGTCCAAGCCTTCGCTGGCCATTTCTCCCTTTAGGTGTGATATAAAATTAATCTGAGTTGTTCTGTACTTCCCATCAAGCAGCAGTTTTTTGTAGGTCACTATTCCTGAAATCTCTGAGATCCGTATTTATTGCTATGCACAGAATGTACTGGGTTGAACCACCTCAGGACACGGTCACATGAAACGTAATGCAACACTTTCTACTATAAAAGAAAACATTATTTTTTGCCAGTCCATAAATCCATCTTTTAAAGCAAACATTAAATTCACAAAGAAATGGTTTAGAAACAAAATAAAACTTAGGAAAAAAAATGTATTTCAATGGGCAGACTTCCAACTCTGTGACTGTGGAATAGTCAGGCTTTTTTTTTTTCCTTATCTCTTTAGTTATGTTTAGTTTTTGAAATTCTCATGAAAACAACTTGAACTCTAATCCTCTTTTCCAGACCTAGACACCTGGGATGACAGTAAGGAGAAATTGTTAGGTAGAGTTTTCTGCTATGAGTCCAAGTTACAGTTCCATTGTGAACTCTGTGGCCAGAAAGCATTTTGGGGAGATAGTATCACGCTGAGAGCCTGCAAGCTTACAGTCTCTTCAAAAACAGAAACAGAAGAATTAGAAACAAGAGAATCCCTTCCAATGAAGCAAAGAAGATGGTCAAAAAGAAAAAAATAGTCTAGTGATCCAAATAATACAGGCAGACTAGCACGTACTGGAATGTGGGACTAAAACCAGAGAGAGCTGACACGAGGACATACTGCAGGGAGGGACAAGCACAGCAATGAATGGTGCCATTGTGTGACTATTTTAATTAATTTTTGTAATGAAGCCAAAGCTCTAATTTACCACATCCCAAAAGTAAATAGAAAAGGTTATGACCTTAATTTCAGAGGTGGGGAGGGAAAACCTAATTGCTAAGTTGTCAGCTGTCACTCGTTATTGCAACTGGGTAGATACACTTGGTGTGTTACTATGAATAGTCCAGATTTGACAATCAAAATAGTGGGTAATAGCAGTTTCGTTCCCTCTCCTTCTTTCTAAGTCTTTGATTAGCAACATTTTGTACCAGTTTTACCATGTGGTTTACGATGCTCTTGACTCCACCAGATTCTGAGTAAACCCGTCTGGGGCACACAATACCCTTTTTTTGTGTTCTTATTAGGCAGATGTGTGCAACTTCAGCAGGATACAAACCATGCAGAGATTACAGGAGGTCCTTCCTGCCTTCTTACTTTCTGCTATCCTCGAGTGATTATTTTCCTATGCAGGAGCTAGTAATGAAAGGACAGTTTTTCAATGTAACGTGTCTACAATTAGAAAAAGTTCAAAAGTCACATCTGTTTCTAACTATGGCCACTAAATATATACAATTAAATGTGTATTATATGCTGTTCAAAACACACCTCTGTTTGCATCATTCAGGTTGTGCACAGCCATCCCTGCACTTAACTTATGAGGTCATTTCCACAGGCTGAGTGAAGATGCATGGACAGATCTGAAACTGATGTGAGGTCTTTATGTCTTACTGAATGCCGTACCTCTACATGTGCCCACATTAAAAGAGTACAATACAGAGTGCTCACTAAATGCAGTGTTTTCTACTCTGGAACTTTTTGTTCTTTGCCATATAATGGTATTTTGAAGAGGAAATTATCCAGCATCAGAACGTGGAAGATTTGAGCAGAAATGTTCATAATAAAAAATGCTGTTCTATCAAGTTCTGCTTTGGCAGAAACAAAGGAGTGATCTGCGTTAGGCTGACTAGTTCAGACAAAGCATACTGGTATTAGGGTGAATATTATAAAACTATACCTATAATGTGGTAGTTATAATCCAAAATGCAAATAACATAATTTCTGTCCCCAAATCCTTGAGTTAATAGCCTCCCTCCTTTCATAGCATATGCAGAAGAAGTCAGCTTTATTCTAGAAGCATGAACATTTCTTCTGGCACTGTCCTTTTCTCAATATTCCTACTGAAAATCCTGAATTGAAGGGTCCTTCATCTATAGTATAGTATGCCTGTAAATCTTCAGTAGCAAGGCAGGTTAGTCGGCTGGTTGGCATCACACTTTAGCAGTTTAGATCCTGGACACAAAATTTGATGTATTTTTCTGCCAGGAATCAAAACCTGGTGCTTTCAACAGCTCAGAATAAACCTCATGTATGACTTTCTAAACTTCTGTAAGTACAGGGAAATAACAGATCTTCCCTCTTCTCTGGCTGTCAAATCAAGAGTAGACTGTCTTTCTTTGAAGGACATGTTTTAAGGAAACACAAATTAGAGCAAGTCCTGATGACCTGTGCTAGCTGACAGGATGATCTAAAGCTGTCTTTTGACTTTGAAAGCTATGTCTGCGTGAATCAACCCCTAAAGAAGACCAAGGGCTTCACACAAATCTTGAGAGACAGCTGCCAGTCTTACTGATGCTCAGGGATGATATATAGGGAAAGCACTGATCTTTTGTACTTTTGTCCCAGTGGGCTGAGGCATGGCAGAGGAGGGAGAAAGATCCTGTGGTATAAGATCTGTGCTTGCCCAGTGGACAGTGTGCTGGTCTCCAAAGCTGTATCTCTTCTGAGGACACTAAGGCTGTCATCAGAGATAATATCATTCATTAGGCCACGTGGGATATTTGGAAAAAGTAGACAAGTGTTTGAGAGCAGGAGCTTTTCCTAAACCCTGTGCAAAATGCAACAAATTTCAATTCAAAGTGAAGACATTTAAAATACAAAAATTACTCCTGGGTAACATTTCTCGTGTGTGAGAAAGCAGTCATTTTTTAGGGGAGATCTTCCACAACAGTTTTGGGTTTAGAGCTGAAAATATCCTCCCCGGATATCTGGGTACTTGGTTGACCTCCACATCTTTTGGTCTTTTGTATCCAAATCCCATGGCAGTGGTGATTTCCCAGCCCGTGCTCTGCCAAGCAGGGATGGGTGAACAGGGCCGATGGGCATTAGTTCCAGCCAACAGAGGCTGCAGCACAGGGTCCCCTCCCACGATGCTGCTTGAAGGGGGGAGCAGGTTTTACACCCTTCAGCTGCAAAAGGAGTGCTTGACTCCCCTGTCAAAGCTGGCCTGTAGACCTCAGTCATCTGCAATGAATTGCTGCACGCTGACCTAGATACTCTGTCAGCTCTGCAGTGCTGGCTCGGGGATGAGGCTGCCATTTCCCTGGTCTCTGCTCTGCCCTATATCCTGCCTTTGAGATGAGGGGGAAAAAAATAAAAAGAGGGACAAATTAATGTCAGTCAGAATAGTATTTTCCTCCAATGATTTTTCTGGAAAACAGTTTCCCAGGGAAATCTGTGGCCCTAATCTTCCCCTACTGCTCCCCTTCCCTGTTGTCTCATTATGTTGCTTTATCTCAGAAATCCTGCCACTTAAACACACGCTGTCCTCCAGAGGAATGTGCCACCTCCATTCCCTCCTTTCCCCGCATCTCCACCGTGTGCTCCTAGTATGTCAGCAGAGAGCGGGGAGGACAATTTATGAGATAAAAGGGGGCCCAGAGTGAGGTAAACCCAGACCCCTGTCCACACTGCACTCCAGTGGATTATTATTAACAGGGCACTCAGACCAGCTTCAGAAGTACAGCTGATAATATGGCAGTGTGTTTGTAGCTGCTGACCTGTACTAGATAGAAAATTGAAAAAGCCAAAGCTCAAACCCTCAATTGCCTCTAAAATTTCACTAGAATCAAATTAGATTGGAAAATCTAAGTTTTTCCTCTAAAAAAAATTAACAACTGTACAGGTACATCTGGGATTACAAGTAAAGGGAATGTTCATCTTTGCAGTCTTTCTGTAGAGGGCTACAAGGGCAACAGAGGATCCCAGAAGGCAAACCTTCTTCTCCTTGTTTGCTTCATGTGACAGCATTAGGCCTTGAGAAGACACAGTGTCCTGCAGCATAACGAAGCATGGTACTGCACTGCCTTGCCTCCTCAGTAGTTCAAGGAGAAAAGCTGCCCGGACCTGGAGACCCCTTGGTTGAATCTGGTGCACTACAGACTGCTCTGAATAAAATCCCTGCCCTCCTGTCTGCCATGAACCACGTGGAATGGCAAGGTCAGTTCTCTGCTCCTCCGCGTTGAGTTCTTGTGGCCTGAAGTAAGTCGTTCGGGCTAAAATGCTCCAACTCTGTCCCTTGGCTTCCTATCTCTGTTACAAGGTTACTGCAGCCTCAGAGGGACCTGCCACCCTTGTGCCTTCCACCAGAGCTATGGTGGCATCTGTGTGATGGGATGGAGGATGTGGTTTCAGCTTGACATTCGTTGAGACAGACAGAACAGTCCCACCAGTCATTCAGCCATGTATGACAGGAGGAGACCATTACTGACAGGTTTTCTTGCAGATTGTTCAGCTAAGTGGGAAGAAAATACTGCAAGGCAAAGCAATGAACATCGTAATTCACTCAGCAGGAATTGCAGGGCAAGGTGGGTAACACCTAACCAAGGGGAAACAATGTGATTTCATTCCAACATACACAAAAATACAACACTGGAGCCTGATAACTTCTTAGAATTAAAAAAAAAAAAAAAAAAAATCCTGTAAAGACCAGCATCTTGAGAGAAGTGAGGGATTCCCTGAGTTCAGGAGACATCTTTTCTTAAAGAAGGGAGAAGCAAAAAAATGGTGAGGTCTGACAACCCTGCCCTGTGTTCTTTGGTGGATGCTTTTCTTCTTGAGGTAATAAAAATAACTGTCTTCAGAAGTGTTTTCCTGATTTGACGAGAGCTGCTCTGGGGAGATAACAGACCCATTTTCAACTTGTGCCACTTCTTTTCCCTCCCTCACTAACCTCTGATTAAAAGGAATCTTTCTTTTACATCCACAGTCTTGCCAGGGCCAAATCCTCAGCCCCCTGGTGAAGTCTGAGTGGTGAAGCTGGGTGGGAAGAGGGAGAGATGGGGAAGGTGGGCGAGCAGGACTGGTTTTTGAGAAATGCTCCCTGAGCACCAGTATCTCACTGATAAAAGTACATGTTTTATTTTTGTATAAAAAATACAAAAAAACCCACTGCAGAGCACTGCAGTGGCACCAGTTGATTAAAAATAAGGTAATATGAGAAGCCAATGAGCTGGTTTGTCTGTCACCTGCCAAGAGTTTAGCTTTTAGTCAAATTCAGCAACTTTGCTCTTAAGGGTACTGAGCTTTCCAAGTAATAAAGTAAATGCAAAGATGGCAAGCAGTGCATGTAAAGTATTTACCAGGTCTAGTGCAATAAATATATTCCGTTCCCCCATTTCTACTTATGAATTTACTTAAATACAGCTGGATGAGGTAATTTTACAAGGAGTATAGTATTATTCCCTCGCATTAATCACGCATTGATTGCCAATGCAATCTGAGATAGTGGTACCAAAGAACAAATAGGAAATATACTTCCAGATTTTGTTATTTCTCTCCCACTGTGCCCACTCGTTGGGCTTGCTTTCCTCCTCCATCCCACTCCTCCATCGCAGGGAAGAAGCTGAGTGCGCCAAGGAGGAAAGGTGGTTTGCAGTGCATCTGTGCCATGCTGTTGTATGAAAGCTGGTCCTCCTGCTCCCACATGGACCATACGCAGAGGGCACATTACACGCGTGGCTGCTGCAGCGTAAGCTCTTTGAAACACAATGTCAGCTTGTCTCTCTGATATCCCAATAAAACAGAGCTTTTGGAGCATTAATTTTTCAGGATGTGGGTTGACCCTTACTTATACCATTGCAGTCTATGTACTGGCTGAGCCTTCTCCTGCCAGGCTGCTATTTTATTTCTTCAGGATTCAGTGTGTTTTCTATTGCTGCTGGCAGCAAGTCTCCCACTACGATGCTGGGAGGAGGAAATGTCTATTGTGATAACAGCATTGTATGTGAAATGTGATCATGAGGAATTTGTAGATACGGCACTGCACTGATTTATTTGATTTAATGTCTTTTCCATGCCTTGATCTGGAGCAAGACCCTCTCAGCTAAACTTAGTCCTTGAAACTAAATCAGACTTTTAGCAAATTATTTTTTGCAATGGTTGAAATAGAAAAGGAAATAATAAAGAGGGATGGTTTATATGCTGGGGGCTCCTGCATTTCACAAGTGATAGGAAAATTTCTGTCTTGAGAGACACTGAGGCTTTTGTTTCCAGGTGGGAGCTGGGAAGCAGGAGCAGGTGTCTCTCACACTGGCAAGCTCTGCAAGCCCGTATCCACCTCTGAGCTGAAAGCTCAGCAGGTGTTCCTGCGGTCCACAAATCATCGCCAGCTCTCAAAGCGAAATGGTTCAGCAGTGAGTCTCCTGGGCTGTGTTCTGGCCAAAATTCAATTGGATTACAAACCAATTGCTCAGCCTGTCCCAGAAGCAGGAAACCACCATCAGCTGGTCTCAGGGATGGTGCTGCTCCTCTCCTGCTGCAATGTGTTTGCAGTAGCTCACTGGAAGCAGTGGTTCTCCTTTCAGGTTGTACGAATGCAGCTCTCCCTCCTTCCTCAAGCTGTGAGAGTGATGATTTCCTGAAAAAATAAGATTAAAAAAAAGGAGTACAGGCATGAAAGGTGCACTGCTGCAGGCAGCTTTTCTCCAAGCAGTGATTTCTTGGCAAAATATCTTTTGCAACTCCATCCTCCCAAAGCACTACCACTCACGTGTAACCAAAATAGCAAATATCTTTCACCAAAATAAGAAAATTACTTTTATTTCACATATAGTTTGTCTGTGGACAGTCTGGCTGTAGATCATCATTAATATAAAATCAAAGAGATTTGGCCAATTCTATAGGTAGAAAGACTATCTAATGATAGATTGTAATCAAAAACATTTTGGAAAAGAGAAGAAGTTTCCTGTTTGGGAACTAAGTCAGGCTCTGATTATTTGTGAGTAAGGGAACTACATTAATGAGAAACAGATTGTCATACATACACTGTGTCGTGTTTCTTCCCTCTCCCTCTTCACCGCTGACCACCTAGGACATGCTGAAGGGCTTGGTGACAGATTTCAGTAGGATGCCTCAGCTAAAGCCCCACTTAAGCCCATTTGTAAACTGTACCTTCAGCAGGACTGACTTGGAAGAAGTCATCATCTTCATCTCACTTGTGGGCATAAAGCAGTGCAGCCACCACATGTCAGTCTTGTCAACATATTAAGAGTAAGTATAAACATGAATAAGAAATCAGGATATTATTGAGGCACTTGGCTGATCCCGCTGAGTAAGAAGTGCCAGCGGTGGAGCATTGCCAGTTTGAGGCACTGGGTTGCCTCTGGGCTCCTTCACTCTGAAGGGATGAGACCTGTAAGAGTGAAAGGTAGAGAAGAACAGGGAGATGTCGACACCTGAGGATATAATCAGCAGCTTCTTCCCATGAAAGGGGTGGGGGAGGGAAGCTTTGATTCTTCTCTCTTCCACAAGCCTTCACTTCCCTTTCTTTTGCTCTCAATTTCTAGTCCCATAGGGAAAAACATCGCTATTAAGGCAAAGCTCCAGGGAGCTAAAATATACATAGGGATTCTTTGGGGGAAAACTTGTCTCAGATGAAGTCAGCAGGAGTTTTGGAATCAACTTCAGTGGAGCCTGAATTTCACCTTGCTGTAATAGTGTCCTAAAAAATTTCCAGGACCATACAAAACATTGCCTGCTTGGTGCTGACCTTTCTATCACAACCATGCAGAGCCCGGTACCATCCTGTGAAATTCACCATTCTTTTGTGATAAATCACATCCTTCTCTCAACGGGTAATGACAAATAAATACCCCTTAATCATCCTGAGAATGGGATCAACCATTTCATGTATCACTGGGCCTCATGACCAGACCTTTGTAGTTTCAGGGGGAAACTGCAGGAAATCGAATGTTTCTGCAGAGGTTGTTTATTTGAGGGACAACTGGAACATGCCAGTGATCCAGATTTAGTTATTTTTAGTGTCCCTTTCTACAGGGAGTTGGCAACCTATTTAAATCCAGGGGACCATGACTAGTTATTCAAGTTTTGCTCTGCTGAATTTGTGCTGCACATATTTTGGAAACAATGTCTGCTCTGAGCAGCAGATAGAGCGATGCCACAGCCTACATCAATAAAAAGCTCTTGTGATTATTTATTTTCTTCTTCCATTTTCAGCAAAGGCTGTGCTCTGTTCTCCTTCTTTCTGTACTTTATTGCCAATGTGGAATTCTTTAAGAATGCCATTAAGGAATTTGTTACCCAGTAGGATCTACACTGCATCTCACTCTCTATGCTCTTTCCATCATCAGTGAAGCCCTGAATCTACAATACCATTCTGATGATTGAAAAGCACAAACATTTTGTGTTTGGTAAGTGTTGTAACACTGGGGCTATTGACAATAGGCTTCTAATGTAATGTGCAGAGCCCACGTTTCCTTAAATGCACAGTGATTTTGACATGATTGGCCTGATTTTCTGAGGTATTTGAGCATCTGAGGATCCCAAGCTGATGGTCTTCAACTTCGCATCAAATGACATCCAACACTGGACATTCAAAAGTTAGATACAAAGAATGAGCCACAAAAAATTGTGAAGTCCAATGGACTTAATCTTCTTCCTCATCCCCACTTTTCTTTCCCATTCCTGGGAGAATTCAGTCTGATTCCTTCACTTGCACTCTATCTTTCAGAAGCACTTTCAAATGTCTCTACTTCTAGAGCCATTCTTGAGTCATTGCTTCACCATCCTCAAAGGGGTCTGGGATAAGGGAGTCTATCAGTGGCAAGGGGTAACTCAGCAGTGAGAAGTGGTCGTCAGAAACCTGCCTCCCGCAGTGGCTCTGAGCAGGGAGTAATCAGCCTAAGTGCGCAAACACGCCGGCTCAACGTGATGAAGTGGCAGCTGGTGCTCATGCCACATCCGCCTCCGCTGTCAGTCTCTCACATATGCCCACGTGGCACCATCCCCTCAGCAGCCAGGCACCCAGAGTGGATGTCCCCTTGTGATCCCTTCCCAGCTGGCAACAAAGGTTCTTTTGCCTGTCTCATCCCCATACTACTGCTTGCCTGGCTCCATGTCTTGCTGCAGACCTGTGCTCCTAGCAGGGCACTTTGGGAAGTCCCTCGCAGAAGGTGGGACTGTAGCCTTTTATACACTCTATACTTCTATACAGTACGATGATGTGAGGATGTGAGGTTTCCCTCTGCACTGCTTTGTCACCCCCAACCCGCGCCTCAGGATGGTTTGGCTGTGTCCTTTGGGACAAGACAGAGCGGGACTGGGATCAGACTGGCTGCACAGGAGTGGGACACTCAGAGACATGAGGCTGTAAGGGCAGGTAACTTCTCTGTTCTCTGTACTTAAAGACTAAAAAGGCAACTCTGACCTAGCAAGATTAAAATAACTTAAGAGCCTGAGCAGTGTCTTATTAACTGATAATCGCAAGAAAGGGAAGAGGAAAAAATAAGCTGGAAGAACCCTCTTCCACTTGCCTTGTTCTGTCTGTAAAAATGACATTTGATAAAAATGTCAGTTGAGCAGATTGAAGCCAGCACTTCCACTGCCATCTAATTCCCATAACCTTTACCTACAACCCTGGGCCCTTGTCTCTTACCTAGCACGAGCAAAAAACTTGGTCATCCCACCAAGAGACAGAATCCTGGTGCAATGCACAGGGGATCCTATTAAGTAGCTCTTGTTAAGAGTAAATTTCATTAGAAATATTGGTAAAAGATCAGTGTCACCCACCAAGGAGGTGGATGAAAACCAAAGGCTAGCAAAGAGTGTGTCCTGCAGAAATTCCTAGAGCTACTTTCAGTGTCTTCATCAGGAGTCAGACTGGGAGTGGAATCTGGACCATTTTGTAGATCTCTGTCTTCCACCCATGAGCAGTCCTGGAGGGGGATGGCTTCGAAGGACCTTTCAGATAGTTTTTGGCCAGAGAAATATACGCATCTGAGATGCTACAGATGATTAGATTTTTTTTTTGCTAGTGCAGTTTAAGATACGTCTTCAGTGATACAGTGGCTCAGTTCTTTGTTCTGCAGGTTATCATGCGAAAATAAATATTGCTCTGCAGATGGAGAAAGACTGGTTAGTCTCTACTAAATTCCCAAAGAGTAGCACTAAAGCTGTGGCCTCAAGAAGCTACAAAGGTTTTGTCAGATAGGGCTAAAAGGGTCTAAAGCCTAAGTACTGGCCTCCAGTCCTGGAAGAAGCACTGGTAGGATGCCGTATGCTTTAGCACTCTGCTGTGTTCCTTCCAGATGCTCCAAGCAGATTGATGTCCTCGGTTCAGTATTGCAGTCTATAGTTCAGAAGGTAAGCAGAGCATCTCCAGATTGCTGGGGGGGGAAAGAGATCCTAATTCAGCAGTCCTGCTTCACCTCAGCACCACTTTATGATCTCTCAGAGCTTGCTGAGGGCAGCCAAAAGGAGTGTAGGCAACCATAACTGTGTCCTGCCTTATTTCCACTTGGTGTCATGGCTTTTACTCCGGACTTGCTGATTTCCATCACAGCTACTCACTTCTCATGTTCCACTGCTGCTTTCCACGCTGGCCCTTTATTGCAAAGACAGTGACCGGTGGTGAAACATTTTCTGCTGCGAGAAATGCAGGCCCTTGCCACTTGCATAAGGAAAATCCTACAGCTTGTCTATTTGCTTGTGCTTTCTTTCTGGCTACATAACTTACAACTATTTTTATCTAGCTAGGCACAGGCCTTTTATAGTTATCTCTGGTTATTTTCAAACCCCTTAACATTTGGCATGTATTGTACCGGTCCCACTGATTTTGTGTTGCTTTTCTTCCCTATTCCCTTAATTCCTTGATTTCTCTCCTCAGTGGATCCCAGCCCACGGTCTTCTCCCAAACAGGCTCAGGCTGGTTTCAGTGTGTCCTCCCCACCCTGATTTCACCTAGCCCCTTCCCCTTCTCACAACAGTCAATCACAGTGCTGGCGGCTTATTGCCAGCTCTTAAACTTACAAACCTATCTATAGCTCAGAGCTCTTGAAAAGACATCATTAAGGGAATACTTTTGCAAATGTAGAACAAAGATGTAGTTCTGGGTTTTTCTTTACAATTACTTAGTGTAAATAATGTTTGCCACCTGCAGTCGTCTCCCACAGAAATCACAAAGCAGTTTACATCTATGAATTCAGTAAGTCACTTTCAGCCTGAGTGCAGCAGAGAGAGGTGCCGTCCTTGAAGGTCTTTGACACCACGTTCAGATCTCCTGTTACTTTTCTTTTAAATTCACTGACTTGCTCTTACTCTGTGACCCCACTCACGTTCCTCCTCACTTCAGAGGGTGAAGCACGAGTGAATTAGACCTTCACAGATGTGAATTATATCAAAAATATATCACTACAGTGCTCAACAGTGACATTCAATGGAGACCCCGAGCTCTTTGCTTTACTTTGAAGCCATTAAGCATTATATCTATATAATATAGCACAGTTACATACTCATGTGGAGATTTTTTCCCTCTTTCTTCATTTCCTTTAACTATTACTGTAATGTGAAAATCAGAGTGCAGGGCTCAGAAGCTCTGTCCTAATCCTGCTCCACCGTGACAACCTGAATACATTTTTTGTGCAAATAATGTTTTGTTGTTTACCTTTGGTTCTGATGAAAACTGCAAATGTGCAGTTAATGTTCAAAAACCAGCGCTAAATTGAAAAGTTTATGTGATACTCATGGAAATGTACTTCAAAACCAGAATTTCTCTTCTGGCTTGTGTCTCCACCCAGAGAAATCAAGACTCGGTTAAAAATGACAAACCCCAAACAGGACTCGAGCTGAGAATGCAGCCACGTGAGCTTATTGTGACCTTTTATCCCACAATTCGGGGTTTTTTTGTTTCCCTGTCACTCTTTGGCTCTAAGTGCCACTTGCTGCTGGTCATGAAAGCTCAGCTGTGATGTGCACTGGTTTGCAATTTCTTTCCATGGAGTCAGGCCAGTGTTATACGGATGATCACGTTGACTTAACCAAGCAAAGCCATCCACCTGCACCTGATACAGCCCGACAGTTGGTGAAAGCACAGCGAGGCCAGATATTTCAAACACTAGATACATCCTTTCATAAACATTTTTTACAAAATATTTTCTTTAAACTTAAAGCCCACGTTCTCCCCAAAAGCAGTGGAAGGGTTGATTTGCTCTGAAAAGTTACTTCTTGCTGTGAATCATCCTTTTCATTAAATCTTCGCTGTGAGCTTTGACAACATTTTCAAACTCCATTTTGTGTTCCCTGAGCAATCATCAACATGCAGATCAGAGGCCTCATTCTGAAGAGTGCTGGCTATGCTTGGGCGGCTCTGTGAGGTCAGGACTCCGGTATGATATAGATGTCCTCCCCTTGGACCTGGATAAAGCCTAAAAGACACACCTCAGTAAGACTTCCCCTAGAAAATCAGGGGGGAAAATAATGTCTAAGCCTTGTCAAGTTCCAGAAAGATTTTCTTCTACTCATGTTCAGAGCTTGACCTGGCGGGTCTCACAGCTCATGCACGGAGACAGATTTAAAAACCCTCTTATCCTTCTACTCCTTCAGTCTATTTGCGCAGGGCACAGTCACTTTGCAACCACAATGGACTTAGCAGAAAGACTCACGGAGATTCTTTAAATTAATAGATTCTTCCTCATTGTGTTCACTGGGCTGTGTTTACATGGCTTTGTGCATCACCACTTTTTTTTCACCTGAAATATATTTACCCTTAAACTGAATATTCCGAGGTTTGTGATATCCTTGTGTGTCTCATCCTCTATCTTTGGCCCAGCTACACCTCCTCTACATCTGAACAGAGACTCTTCAGAGCAGAGACCTGTTGGCTCTGTGGAGATGCCAGATGCTCTTTAGGGCATAAAAAATTATTGCCTAGAATGGGGCCAAGTTGCTGATGAATAGGAGTTGTGGGTGCCAAGTCACTGATGACTTTCAGGCCTGTTGGTGACTCCTCTTGCTACACCTGTACTAGTGAACTGGTGCCAGTGCCTGCTCTGTGGTCCTGAGGCCAGCTGGCATAGCCTGGACATGTTGCTACTTTTAGCTTCTCTTAGCTTCTGAAACAAGTTTGTAAACTTCCTACTATTAGTATTCCCTGGTCCAGGCTGACTCCCGCACCTTTGTTTAGGAGAGTGCTACTTAGCCCAGCCGTAATCATGCCCGAGACCACTCCAACAGCTTCACAGTGCTGGTGTTCCAGTGTCTGAGCCTGGTCTCTGCTGTTGTTCATGCCAAATGAATGCCAACTTGCTTTGTGGTTTAGCAACATCTTCCTTACAAACACTGAGCATTTTTGTCCTGCTCAGTTGGTGTTAACTTCTGCGAATCCCCTCATTGTCTCCCAGTTTTCAGCACGTGTCCCTGTGGCAGATCTGTAGAGACACTACTTGTGTGTCTCACTAAAGGTCATGAGGAAAGTCTGAACGGGACATTGAAACAGCTCCTTCAATCACAAGTTAGCATAGCAGCCCCTTGAGCACAATTTTCTGATTTAATAGATTTATCCTTTATATCCTTTAAATTTTCTTCCCTGTGTAATAACACACAGGACCAACCTTAATTCATATAGGCTGGTGTCACAGCACCAGAAGCAGTCACAAAACAAATCTCACAGGAAAATAAGGTGTCCTACAGGGCAGATGAGTCCTAATTCAATGGTCCAAAGGTTTTAACTGGATGTGTATTCATATATTACCACTCAAAGGTAAAACGACTTCCATGGCAGTGATATACCTGAGAAGGCTGAAAAAAAATGAATCCTGTAAAACAGGAAGTGTGAATAAAACACAGAGGAATAGAATAAAATGGGGATTTGTCCATTGTCCATGGCAAGCTCAAAGTAGGACCTTGTTAGGGAGGGGCTGATAGGGAGCAGGAGGCCCCTGGCACCAGGCAGGGGACAAGAGGACTCGTGGAGGTTTCCTGCTTGAGAGAGGACTGGGCAGGAAGCACATCGGCAGCATGGGAAGAGCAGTGGAACAGAGCAGGGATGGACAGATATGCACCATGTTGTCTGCAGAGAGCTAATGCAAAGGGAAGTCCCCCTAATCTTTGCTAACTCTAGCTTGGTAGGTGCTCCATGTGAAGACGAGAAGTAGCACACGTAGCTCCAGACATTAGAGCACCCTCTGCACAGACTGTGGGCAGCTCTCCAGCATTCATGAGGGACAGACATGCTCAAGGGTGAAGCAGTTCTCATTAGAGACAGCTCTGGTGGGTTCTGGAATAGACCCTGGCAGGTGCTTATCATATTCAGGATGTGGTTGTTCAATCTGTCTGTAATACTGGGGAAAAATTAGGGTAAGGGAATCACCCTCTTAATAACTCAGGGTTCACCAATCTCCCCACTTACTGAAACAGCAACATTTTAAAACAATCTTTTAATTTTTTACCATGGCTGGATCCTGCGATCTTATTTTATCTGTCACATCCAGTCTGCTAAGAGAGGCAGGTTCTGTATTTTAGTCTGCGATATGATTTTCTCTTTGTCCTTTTGAATGACTTTGCCCAAAGGGGTGATAATAAAAAAATGTGAAAGCTGGTGTCAAAATAATTTCTCTGAGCCTGGAACATACATTTTTTTCATTATTCTTGACATTCTCTTTTATTTCTGTCTTTTCTCTTCCCCTCTCCACTTACACTCAGTATTAAAGCAAAGTAAAACACATAATACAGGTAATTCTGCTTTCAGATTTCTTGGCTAGCATTGACCCACTCTCATGTGGATATGTAGGAGCTCTGCACACAACATATGGTCTTTATATTCCTGCAGTTTATGAAGACACATAATTTTCCATTCACAAGTGCACAGGAGTGTGGTCGTACGGAAGATTCTCTGACTCCTGCTATGTGGAGTTCTTCCACTATTTATCCAGAGCCAAAAGCTGCAGAAGGATCCCAGGAACAATCTCATACAGCAGCAAATAAAAAATATAAATAAAAGGAAATGTTCCATATTGTCATACAGATTATCCAAAATATATCTTACTAGATCCTTCCTTTCTGCTGGCCAAGTAGAGTGATGCTTCCATGAGGAGAGGAGCTAACCCTGTGCTTCATGCTTATTATTCATTGGGTGGGAAGCTGGGCTCTGGAAAGGCTTTAGGAAAAGACTCTCTCTCCATGATATTTAGTAGGATATCAGAGGTGTCTGGTATACACTGTGGTGAAGAACTGAAGAGAAAAGGGCCCGTGTTGCTAAAAGGCTGCTCAGATGTGCTGTTGGGCATTAACTGTCCCTGGTAACATGGTCTGTAACAAGGTGCCAGTGTTAATGCTCCCACTCCGTCTGCACGGCTGTCAGAGGCCCTTATCATGTAGGGAGCAGGAGCCAAATGACAGCTAAGCAAAGCTGGAAAGGATCAAGAGCAGATGACATTGTTTCAGTGCTAATCCCCAAATAAGGCTGTTTTGGGAAGAAAGCTTATCTTCTGCTGATACCATATTAACACATAACCGCTGGCACAGCTGGCAAGGCGGTTTCTCCCCCTCTCAGCCTTCATCTCTTTCTATATTCTTTCCTCCCTACCCCAGGTTTTCTATTTAAAGCCCACTGTAAAGGTCCTGGTCTGCTTCTAGACACGTCCACGGGTATTTCATGCATTTAGCAAAAACATGGGCTGGTTTTTGAACAAGTGCCACTGTTTTGACATTTGTGTTTTGGAGAGATCATCTCCAAAAGTGTATGCTGAGGGTGACATCTTGGGATTAGACGTGGTTTGGCTGGCACCGTTTCTTTGTTCCTGGGCATGGCTTCTTCTCCTGAAGGCAGTGCAGGGTAAGCATTTGTGCTCTCCATCTAGATAAAACATAAGCTGACATGTTTTTACCCTTTAGTATTGACATTACAGAAACTCTTTAAACATATTAGATGATGTACTGACATGGAGGACCCAGTGGTCCATCTCCCACATGAAAGACAATGAAAAAGGTGGAAAAATGACAGATGCACCATGGGGGGTTATTTCAATCCACCTGTGTCTTTAATATCCACAGCTAAAAAAACTGGTAAAAGTGAAAATATTTTGCACTCTGCATTCCCTGGCAAACTGTAGTGCTAGAAAGCTTGTAAAGATGAATTGGATGCTACAGTCAATTGGTCTTAGTGAGCTACTGAAGTTGCTGCAGAAATAGGATTTGCCTCATGGCTGTAACAAGGGACTGGAAACCTCCTGGCATTTTTTACAGTCTCCACCTTGGATTGGAAATGGTGAATTAGGGCAAGGCTTTAGTTTTCTGCCTTGCTGTTCTCCTGCCTGAAACAAGCAGTGCTTCCCCCTTGCAGAAATGCTCGTGCTGGGACATCAGCAAGGTGTACTGAGAGCCTGGCACGGCATGGCCACAGCTGGAAATTCCAGGGACTGTTCCCTGCAAGGTCAGGTTTTAGGTAATTCTGCTTTTTCTTTTCATTGTGGCAGTTGCTGTCTGTCAGCAGCAGTGGGAACACGCCAGTGAATGCATCATTGCTGTCCTCTGACATAACGGAGGAGCGGGACCACAGGCTGAGTCTGGAGATTTATGAAGGTAGAGTGCACAAATGGATATACACATTTTCCGGGCATGAGTGATGCACGCAATGCGAGCAGTTTGGAGAATTGCTTTGAGCAGCCACACTTTGCAAGTAATGTTTGGTTTGTTTTGAAACAAACAGGGCATGATTGAAACTTACAAAGGTATTGGCAGTGCAACAGTAAGAAAATTATAAAGGCACCCACAGGTGACATGTTGACTGAGTTTACATACCGGGACACCTCTGAAGCTTGGATTTGCAAAAGAACAGAAGGGAATTGTGTCTCATCCCACAGATAGTGGGTTTTCAGTGCCCAGTTCCTCTCAGCATTTAAAATAACAAAATTTACATGAATACAAGAAGGAGTATTAGTGCACTTCCTCCGCTCAGGCCAGTGATTCCTGGCTTGGGCTGCAGAGCCAAGGGGATGTTGTCACAGAAGGTTACAGGTTGATGTCAGTCATTGCAATATGGTGGTGACCAAAGGCCCTGCTCCAGTCTGGTGCCCACACCAGTGGGGCTGGCAGGAGTGGCCAGGAATGGATTACACCAGAGCATGGTGCAATACATCAGGCATGCTTCGGGGGAGAATAAATCAGCCACCCATAACTAGCCATAGGCAATCAGGCAAGGAGGGAAACCATTCCAATTCCACATCAAGGCATTTATTTTTCACAGATCTTGGCTTATCACCTTTCTCAATGTACAGAATTTCCTTCTTATTTGTTCCCAAATCCAGCCCCATAGTTCGCCAGACCATTCCTCCCAGCAGGTAATTCTGATTAAGAGAAACTGTGGTGAGGTCTCTTCAGGACACAGGGATGACTAACTCTGCAGCAAGTATCTCCAGCATAGATCAAGCAATATGATTCAACCAAAGCAGGTTCTGACCTCCTTTCCACCAGTCCTAAGCAGCTCCAGAAACTTCAAAGGATTTATCTGTCTTGTTTTAGTATAAATAGTCCAAAATCTGAACTGACCTCCCTGCTGCATGCAGCAGCAATTATTTTGTATGGGCAAGGGTGGATTCCACCACAGCAGTTTTGGAATGATCTCTGGGTTTGACACCATTCTGGCAAGTGAGGTCCGATTTGGGGTAACCTATCTCACTTTGAATTGTGCCTTACCATAAGATCAGCTTCTTGACCATTCAAAGTATGATGTTCTCCTAGATGGGCTGTCACCCCACCTTTGTCTTAGTATGTTGATTCATAAATAGCACTTAGTCCATCCCTTGCTGGCACACAGGCGGAGGAACCAGTAACTGAGATCATCATATTGAATGGCCTAAATTCTGCCCTTCATCACATTTTAACCACAGTGATGACTTAGATGAAGGAGGAAGAAGAGGACAGCAACTGGGGAGATGATTTAATGAGTAAAGGTAGGTAATTTCAGTTTATAAGTTAGGGTTTACTACTGTTAATATATGTATTTTGACTGGACAGAGAGCACTCAGATCCTTCACTTCTGCAGTCTGTTGGGAACTGTCTTGGCACATTAGAGAGGGACACACCACACGTGGTATTGCTGCATTAGTTTTTTAGAACAAAACTGACCTTTTCTCTTTTCCTCCATTGTTCCCTGCAGGAAGACTTTGGCCATCCCTGGGTTTTATATTATCTGCAGATGAGTCTTATTTTCCACCTCAGGTTTTACATGGCAGGATGTGATTGTCAGACATTGCTCTGCTTGCTCCATGCACACTCTCAGACAGCGCTGATGTGTTTATTATGATTAATAAATATTATTATTCATAGCACAGTGGCAGCTACAGAGTCTAATGATACATTAGGGCCCTGTTACTCTACGCCTGGTAGAAACTTCGCAGGAAGAAGAGGTAATTGAAATAGACAAAGAATGTTATTACTGTTTCACAGGTGAGACCCAGAGAGGTTTGAGAATCTGTCCCATACCTCAAAGGAGGCTTTGCAGAATCAGAAGGTGAACTCATATCCCCTGAGCTCCAACCTCTAATTTTACTGAGATGGAAATGCTGGAGGAAAACCACTGTCATATAGCCAAGTGCATCACAGGATGCACAGTCATTCTCTCAGCCTCACAGAGCTGAAGCACTTCTATTTTGTTTGGTTTGTATTTCCCTTCCCTGGTGTTTATTTCTTCTTTTCTTTCTTCTTTAACTTCCAGCTTGTGAGTCATTGCTGTATGGAGAAAATTTTCATCCAAAACAAACGGAGCCCAGTTTTAATCTGGAAAACAAACTCTCTTTTTCTTCTTTCTTGTCTTTTCCCTCCCTTTTCTCTATCAAAGTAGTACCAGAGTGTGCCCTACAAAAAGAAACCCCAGTTCCATTCAGACTGACATTTGATTGCCTTTTACTGCACCTGATACCAGTTTACTTTCACAATGGCTGGTGTAGAGCATTTTAACACCTCTTTGCTGCTAGATTTCCTTGTTCTGCTGGCAGTGGGGTTAATCTTGTCCTGTACAGGACATTTGGCATGATCCTGTACTAATATCTCAGTAAGTTCTTTCTAGTTCACTTGGAGCATGAAATGGTTTCTCTGTGATCTCTACCTCCATGACTTGGCCGAGATTCAAATCCTTCATAAAAACACAGTCCTGTCCTGTTTGTTGTTCCTGAGAAATTCACAGACCACTGTGACCTGCTTGGGGGGCAGCGTGAGAGCTGCCTCTGTACTCTGGGCTATGTCTGATCATGACTCTGCCATCCTGTTTTTCCTCATCTACCTCTGCTTCAGCTTACATTTGCAGCCCACTCAGTGTGGGTGGTTTGTTTTCTGCTGCTGGAGAACTCCTAGCTGTGAGTACTCCTATGGTATGAATACTACCAGAAATCACCTTGCTGTTGTATTTTGGGTGCAGAAGGTCATGGTGAAGGGCTGTCTTCGCATCAGCATTTGCCTTCCTCTATAACTTGGCTGCCATACTTCATTTCATGGCATTGTCAGCCAAATGGCTGTGATTATAACCCTGCCAGTCTACATCAAGCTACAGATCCTGTCCCAAGCACTGCTAAGCTGCAGCTTCTTTAAACCCTTTGGCAGACCAGATGGGGACATCCAGGCATTCAGCACATAACATAACTCTTAGTGTTACCACATGTGTGGGGTTTCCACAGATGGAGACAGTCATCCCCTCTTCCTCCAGAGAGGCAGCAGCTTTAGGATACCCAGGACAAGTATCACCTCCCACAGCTGCTTGGAGGAAGGAGGAACCTTTCTCTGGAGTAACAGCCTCTGTGGATAGGGAGTGCTGTGGAACACATGAGCCTGTGATCACAGAGGCTTTTCTTCAGCAGGGAAACAGGTTAACAGAGCCCACAAAGAGCATCTTCTGCTGCAACAGCAGAGAGAGCTTGGTAGGTAGAATAGCAGTGCCCTCACTGGAGGTGGCCAGGTACAGAACCTTACAACACTCATCTCTTCCAGAAAGCTAAAAGAACATGAACCTGGCATACAGGCAATGACTCGGGATATAACAGTGTGTAGTTATTAATGATCCCACACTAAAAAGCTTATGGTACCTACTTCCACTGGAAAGATGACTCCTGAACACAGAGAGGTGGCTTTCCTGCACTGCTGCTCCAGCTCACATACCACTTCATGTAGATACCTTTTAGAAGCTATAAATTTAAAGACTGGCAAATTTCATGAAGAACACGGACTTGCAGGTCATTTTGTCTCATGGTGTACTGCAAACCAGTACAGCAAAGTGCTTTCCTTGTTATGACGCTAATTTTTGTAAGGGAGGTAAAATGAAACAGACTTTTCCTCAGAGGAAAGAGAGCAGATGGCAAAATCTCAAGGCATACTGGGTTCCGAGTACAAAGAAGGCATCATGAATGGCTGGATTTGAAGGCAAAGAGTAGATATGATTTAGACGGCTGTTTCCTATTCCCTTTATTTAAGGACAAAAGCTGACTGCATTTCCACTGCATTTCAAAGGGCTGCTTCAAAGAGCAGGTTTCAACTCCAGGCATCTGCTCTTTCCAAAACACTGAATAGCCACAGTGCTTCATAACACCATTTAGAGCTGTGAATTTCAAGGGCACTAAGCACCAGACCCAAAAGGCTTCCAGGTGGATATTCAAGTGTGGAGACACTTGAAAATATGTGATATCTTCAAGACAAGGAACTATTTTTTTTCCTTTGGAGAAATAAGACTGTTTAACTCTTCCTGTTCAATGCTGAGCATATCAAACATCCACAGATTTAGCCATGGATACCAAGCAGCAGTAGAATAAAATGGCTGTGAAGAAGCATTTCATTAACACTGTAGAAAGCCTTTGAGCCTGCTCATTTGTCCCCTGAGAACCTGCTTCATGGAGAGGTTGACATACTTCCTGCATCTTCCGTCTGCCTTGGGCATGATAGACTTACCTCCTCCTGAGTGGAAGAGAAGTAGCTCTTTGTGGACCATCCACTGAGTACACACACACATGTGTTGAGGTTTCGGGTCAGGGCAGCCTGCTAGACCCATTCCCACAAGGGAACTCTTGTGCCATTTCCACTGAAGCATCCTCACGAATATAGGTCCTGATAGACTGGAAGGAAAAACTGATATTTCTCATTGTAGCCTCAGTAAAAAACCCCCTGTTGTTTGAATTTGCCTTGACACCGTATCTTCATGGTTTTGCTTTCTCTCTGCTTTGGCATTTTAAACCAACAGCTAATGTTGAAATAGAGTTGGGGTTTCCCGAATTTTCCACTTTTGATGGCAACCTTGTCAGACCACAAAGATGTATGAGTGGTGAGGGAATTCTCTGAATGGCCAGACACTGTGGGGAGTGGCGCTGACTGTTTGGGATGTCTCACTCTGAGTCACCACGGAACCCATCAGTGGAGATGGCGAAACACAGTACTTATCAAGGTACCCTGTTCTGAATGAAACAGAAAAAACCACCTTGGATTCACAGATATTAAAACTTTCAGGGAGAAAACATTGCTATTTAAAATAAAAAAATAATAAAAGAAAGAGCTCTGCTGGATCAAGAAGTCCTATCGGGAGTAAGACTGAATCATTGCCTGGTGTCAGATCCCTTAAAACACTAAATGAGGTCTTCACCAATTAGCAATGTATGTTAACAGCTCTCTGACCCAAGCTCACTTTACTCAGCATGCACTATCTGATGGCTTGGAAGTGAGAGGGAAGTTGTTATCCCCAGAAGGCAACAGGTCACTGTGACCTAATGTCTGTATTTGCAAAGCCAAGACTTGTTACTCATCCCTTAAATGTCTATTTTACATAGTATTATTTTTTAAAGTAGCCACGAGACAGACTTGTAAAGCAATTCCTTGGAAAAAGCATTGGTTCAGAAACTAGTATCCAAGTAGCCTTTTCACAATATAAATATTTTCTGTGCATTTCAGATTTCCCCAGCAGTAAATAATGGATTAATTAATGAAAATCACATTATAATGAGAATGACATGATGGTTTAATGAGATATAGGAAAACCAAGCCAGTTTTCCATTCTCCTCAGAAATCAGGCTAAGGTTTATCATTAACATATCATGACCAGCTTTAATTTTGTGATTAATGACAGTAGCAAGATAACAGAACGGTGCTTGGCAGTGTTTTTCTAGCTGGTGTATCGACACATCACAAAGTTCTGAGCTTTATCTGGAGAATCTTGCAACTCAGAAGAGAAGACTAGAACAGACAGTCCAGAGCCGCCAGTCTCAGAAGCACCCTAACTACAGGCTGATGACAAGGTGGACTCTTCCCTACCCTTTCTGTTGAAACTGAGCTGCACATGAAGAAAGACCAAGGAAGAGGTCTCTTACTGGTAAGGAGCCACTGGCTTTCCCCCCAGGAGAAGCAAGACTAGATCTCTGCACCTCAGTCAGTCCTAGTGTTATTTATACATTTCATACCATGTAGCAGGACCAGAGAAGTCTCTGGTGCAATGATCAACCATCACTCCTCATTCCCCACACAGAAGATCCTAAACAACATGCCACAGAAGCAGGATCTCTTTTGCTTGCCTTTTCTTGCAGATGCAAAGCCCCCTCTTCTTTTTCCATAATTGACCAGCTACAATCAGGGATGTGAAGTGTGGGGAACATTTCCTTCTCTCACTGACCTCTAGGAAACCTGTGGCTTTGAAATCTCTCAGGTTGAGGGTGTGAAATCCAGGTCTTGCCATTTCTGGGTGAGTGCTTTAACTACCAGGTTTTTGCACAAAAAGAAGGAATTGTCTGTGCCAGTTATGTTCAGGAAGAAAAAAAAAAAGGCTACCTGGTAATCTCTGCCCAAGGAGAGGATTATGGTTATGTATGGGAGTGCTCTGCAAATCCTGACTCTGGATGATTGCCCTTGCCACTTCCTGACTGCGTGCCCAGGGGAAACCGCAGCGTGTGCAGAAGTAACCTTCTCTTTTGCACTCTCTGGCTTCTAATGGAAGAAGACGTGGGTGCACAGGTTGGAAGTCATGACCCATCCCAGCCAGGCCCCGGCTTGGCTGTATGAAGGACTGTAAGGTGAACTGTGGATCATCAGTATTCTGCAGACAGTCAGATGGACGTCCCAAGGTACAATGTAATTTGGGCTTTCAGGTAAATACCTAAGACCAAGAGAAAGGTTTCATTTTCAAGACTAACTTCTTCACATTTCAGACTGTCTTAACAATGTCCTGCTCAGCACCCTCAATGCTGTGGGCCTCATTCTGGGATGACAGCATTCCTTATTGTGGCAGTGCCGTAGGTGTCAGCCTGTGTAATGTTAAAGACCTGCTAGGTGCCATTCTGTAACACACCTTTCACTGAGAGCTTTGTACCCTTTCTCCCAAGCTGAAACAGGAATGTTTGCCAGACCTTCTGGGGCAGTTGTTTTCCTCTACTGACAGCTATTTTCCACAGTTGTTCTCACATTGTCATTTTCATGCTGTTACTCTCATGGCCTTGAACCTTCAAACCCTGATACTGTTGTTAAGGTGGGTTCTCAAGGGGAGCAATTGCCACCAGGGTGAGACTCACAGCTACCCTTTCCCTTCTCCTTGGTGGTAGCTTTTAATGAGAGAACTCAAAAATACAGAAAGTCTAAGAACCAGACAGTTCCATGCAACACCCACCCTGATCAAAGTGTGCTCGCAACAGCACTGCGAGCAGGAATAAAGCACAAATTCCCCCAGAACAGTTCCTGATGAAAACTGTGTAGTTTTTATGGAACATTATAATGGGGAACCCTGCTACACTGGAAAGGACACCTAGCTGGGGGGCCTCATCTCTTGTCTTCTCAGCTGGCTGCTCAGAGAATTTTCCCTTTCCCTTATCTCTCTACTTCAACACTTGTGCCTTGTTGCCACTGATAGGCTGCTGTTTGATAAGACAATTGCAAACATGGCACCCTAACTCAGGATGTGGTTACGATTATATCTGAGAAGACTCCTACAGCTAGGCACTTGTCTTCAGAGTTCATCGTTCTTTTGACCAATCTGATTCAGAAATGTACTGAGCACTTTCCAGGAAAGGACTCATGAAATGTTCAGCCTTTAACTTCAGATCAGGTCTTTAAAAGAAACTTTGCCCCCCTGTTAATTACTAAAAAGACTATCATCACTGCCAGTTCTACAGTGATGGCTTGTGTTTGCACCTACTTCCTTGGTGCAAACAGTGATGTCAGTTCATGACTGATAATTTCTTTTAATCATCTTTATCTATAGACCCACCCAGTAATTAAGACGCAGGAGGGACTGCATGAATATGTTTGCATGCCAAAGATGATGCTCTGCCTGGAGTAACTGATTGTATTAGCAACGTCAGTTCTGACTGAAGAGTTCCTTAGACCTGACAAAACTCGGGAGTCAATCCAGCTCAGAAAGATATGATTTCTTTGTGTCTTTTCCAACTGCTGTTGGAGATTCACTCCAGCCAGAGGCCTAACCAGTGAAAAGCCAGACAAAACACTGGGAGCACACAGAGATGCAGAAGGCTCAAACTGAAGAGAGTCTGACTTCCCAGCATTCTGGGAGACAGTTGTGAGATGTCTATTAATGGTGATGATAGATGAGGTAGCAGAGAAAATGATTAGCAAGCCTTTCACTGAAATTGTGGGTGAGTGTCTCATAACCAGCAACGCTCAGCTGCCTCTAGACAAAATCCTCCCTCAGTCCTGAAGAACAGACAGTGCAGTGAATGAACAAACTGAAGCTGGGACACAGTGATTTCTCAAATCACTTGCCATTGCTGATTTCCACCACGGTGCTTTGAGCTCTGGTACAGAGCTAGCAATGCCCTTACTACAGAATCATTATTGGCTCGACAACATCTAACATAACTCACCCATTACACATTGTCTGGGGTTCAGCTGTCATGGCTATAAACAGTGAAATAAGGCGAGATAAGAGATTACCCAGGTTACTGGCAGCAGTAGAAGCTGTAGAGCAACCTTGGCAAGGCTGCTTTTGCTATCTGGCAGAAAGCTGAGCAAAGAGGAAAACAAGGCTCTGCTCGTACTGGGGGCACAGTCCTTGGCATCCTGCTGCAAGAGCTTGACACAGGCTGCCATCACCCAGGATTTATGGTAAGCCACCCTTTCAGCTCAACAAGGCTCTGTACAGACTTTGGGCATCTCCCCATGTGCAACTTTTCCCAACAGCATGGCCCCGCTAAAGGTTCAGACAGGCAAGGAAGTTACTAAAGCCTTAGGAGGCACTGCACGACATCAGGAGCCTCTGCTGATCATATGCTTACCCTGAGCTAGCACCAAAAAAGGTTTGGTCTAACAAACTCCACAGCTCCTCTTTGCAGCAAACTAATCCTTGTTAGAAAGAGGTTGGGGTCACTTCAGAGGGGAGCCTGTGGATGTCCATGCATTAGCTGAGCTGTGGTAACTGTTCACACGGGCACTCCCACCCCTTTGCGAGTAGCAAGGAAAGCACATTCATCTAACCCTCTTCCACTGGGGCTTGACATAATGTGTTTTACCTCATGGCTGCCGTAGGCAAAGTGTATGAATCAGTCAGCTATTGCAGCACAGCTGACATGTAAGAACTCAGCCATGTGTCTCAGCCCTCTGGGCTGACTATTGTCACAGTGTCCTTCCTCCTGCATTTGTCTCGGCTTGTTTATGACCCTGTGTGGTTGGGTCACATCAGATTTACTTTGTGCCTTCCCTTAGCAGGGACCAGGTTCCCATTGCATTTTTGCTGTGCAGCTTTCACTTTTCTGGGCTCCTGTGGTTTAGCCTCTTCTCCCTCCATACAGGGGGGTGGTTTGCTGAGCTTCAGAAGTATTTTTTATGCTTTTACTTAAACCTCCCATTGCTGAGCCTTTCTATTCATATTCAGACGTGTTCCTGTATTGCTCTCCATGCAAGTAATAAAGCTCTCTTCATAAGCAACCAAACAAATTTAGCTTAACACCAAGAGCTGTTTAATACAGATAAAGTTTAAAGCCTTACATAAAAAATGGGGCTGATTTTTGCAGTCCTCATTGTACTTGTCGGAGCATTTTGTCATTATAACTTTGGACTATAGCAAAAGATCCTTGCAATAAAAGGCTGCCATAAATTGACCTTTTGTTGCCAATTCTGCCACTCAAGCATAAAGCAGCAAGAAAGGCTACATAAAGCTGTGTTAAAAGTAGGTCACTGTACACCCACTGTTGCCACGGCTGGTCCTGGCTGCGTGTTACTAAATGGGTATCTTGGTTTGAGCAGCAGTACACACAGGAGTACGACGGTGAAATTGCTACAAACAGTTTAGAAAGGCCAGAGTGGTGTTGGGGATGTTCAGATACCTTGCTCCTAGGTAGGGCAGGACTGTTGTGGACCATTTATAAAGCTGTTTTCTGATAAACTGGGCCTGGCAGAAGGGACAGTGTTTCTGCAAAGAGCCCAGTGGTTGGTGCTGCCACCCCTTAAGTAGGTCCCAGGACAGCAGAAGTGACACCAGGAGCTGGTGGGAAGCCTTACTGGTAATACTACAGCTCTAGATGCAGTAACAGTACTGCAGGTCGGCATTGCCTGGTCTTGCTGAGCTTCTCTCTCCCCATTGTGCTCCCATCCAGAGCTGGGACAATGCTACCTGCATGGGATTCATACCACAGCAGTAATTCCCTTCCTCCAGCCCAGGCTGTCTTCCCTTTCCCCAGAGAAGTGGGGTTATGAAATGTCATGGACTGGGGACCTCATCTCTTCCAGTCTTATCTTTTCAGTCTCCATCGTGGCATAAAGTTGCCTTGTCTGCTGTACTAGTAGCTTGCTCTCAGCTAGAGACAAGAGAGAAAGAAAATTTTACCTCCTCCACAATTGTCTGAACTATCATTGATTCTTTGGTATTGGACCCCTTGAACATTCAAATAGTGTCAATCTCTGCCTCTCCAGGACAGTCCAGGCAAAAATAACAAAGGTGAGTTAACTCACCCTGTCCCCTTCCACATCTACATACTATGGGTGATGCCTGTTAGAGGAGCCATGATTTTTTTCAACATTATCAACATAACTAAAGAAAAAGTTGAATCCAAGCCTCTAAGAGTCAATGGATCTTCCTCCATTAACTCCAGTGGGATGTCTACAGACATTACCTCAGAAAACCATCATGCTCCAGGAAAATGCTTAAGTGCACAAAGCTCTAAAATGCCCTTCTGAATGAAACTGAACAAAGCTCAGGATTAAATGTTTCCTTGACTCAGACTGTAACCAGCACAATAAAGATAATAAAATTGGAGTGAGTCATAGGAGCTCCTCAAGAGAACAATTATAACATCCATGTTTTCCCTGACTACCTAAGCTTATCTGACTCCACTGCACAAACTGGCCCAAAACAAGACTGGATTCAAGATCCAAGCTCCTCCTGGACATTGACAGCAGACCCTGGCAGGTGATGGAGAGCAAGAGCACTGCCCCAGAACCGATCATCCCAGTGCCATTTCTGCCTTGTCCTCAGCTCAAAGGCTTCTTGTTAAATCTTTTATGCAGAAACAGGCAGGAGCTTTCATTTATTACCCTTGACATAAAATGACATGATAGACTAAGGAGAATTTTTTTTTTTTACTTTGTATTTCTGTTACAGACTTACAGAGTGAAATAATATGCAGCCTTTGATCTGGTTCTGCTTGTGTTCTGCATCATCTGTGTAGCTGATTGAAAAATAAAATATAGGATGTGTAAATTTTAAGACATTCAGAGTAACAGACTAGCTAGACATTATGATCTGTACTGTACTGTATTTATTGCGCAATAAATAACTTAACCTGTTTTAATAGACAACCTGTCCACCCAACCCCTTCCATGGCTGCTGTTCAAAACTTAAGGGCTTAAACACTGCCAATGGGGAGAAGAAGCAATGGAAGCAAGGAAGATGCTGGTGCCTACTCACCAGATGAGGGAATAAAAAGTGGAGGTTGTCAGGTTTTTTTTAAATTCTAGCACTGGATAGACATTAAGCAAGAAGGTTCTTCCCAATATTTCTCTGCCAGTTCTGAGTGGTTCCAAAAGGAAGTATGGTTCCCTATACTGAATAAACATGGGCTAGGCAGAATGGGTGGCCCAAGATCCCACAAAGCTAGAATACCACAGCTTGGTAAGGGATGCTGTAAGACAATGAAAACCTGGTCTGACTTGCTCATCTGACATACAAGGTGTTGAATTTAATGTGCATTTTCTACTAGTTTTGAAGGATTTGCACCAAAATATATTGAATACATTTCTGTGTGTTATATGCTAAAAGGTCCTTAGCCTGTATTGTACAGAAGACCCAAATCTAAACAGACGTTGACGAAAAAAATGCTCCGTGCCTGAGTGCCAAACTTTTTAACTCCCCCTGAAAGAAGCATCACAGAACTTTATCTCTGTAAGCCAGATTTTCCGAAGAGTTTGTGCAGACAAACTATCTGCATGTTCACACCTATCTATGTGTATAGATGTGCCCACCCTGCAGAATCACAGAACAGTTGAGCTTGGAAGGAACTTCTGGGGACCATCTGGTCCAACTCCTGCTCAAAGCAGGGGCAATTAGAACAGCTTGCTCAAGGCTGCATCCAGTCAGGTTTTTAAGATCTCCAATGATGGAGATTCCACAACCTCTCTGGGTAACCTGCTCCAGTGTCTGACCACTAAACAGCAAAAAAGTTATTTCTTATGTTCATGTGGAATTTCATGTATTTCTATTTAGGCCCATTGCTTCTCTGGTGGTGTCACTGGGCAACACCACTGAAAAGCATGTGGCCCATGTTTCTTACTGCACACCCCCCCACACACACCTCCACTCAGGTATTTATTCATATTGAGAAGCCTCCTCTTCTCCAGACTGAACAACCCCAGCATTCAAGCTCTGCTTGTATGACCCCTAATCATCTTTGTGTCCTTTATGTTGGATTCATTCCAGTATGTCCATGTCTCTCTTGTACTGGGGATCCCATCACTGGACACAGCCCTCCAGATCTGTCTCAGCAGAGCTGAGCAGAGAGGAAGGATCACCTCCCTTGACCTGCTGACACTTTGCCTAATGCAGCCCAGGAGGATGTTGGCCACCTTTGCCACAAGGGCTCATTGCTGCCTCATGTGTCACTCCTCCCATTTTTTTATCATCTGCAGACATGCTGAGGGGGCATTTGGCCCCATTATTCAGGTCACTAATAAAAAGATGAAACTGTACTGTCCCCACTGGCAGTCCCCCTGGGTACTTCAGGGTTACTAGCCTCCAGCTGGACTTTGAGCTGCTGATCACAACCATCCGAGGACAGCAATTCAGGCAGTTCCTAACCCACCTCACTGTCCATTTATCTAGTCTGTACTTTGACATTTTGTCTTGAGGATGTTATGGGAGACAATGTCAAGAGCCTTGCTAAAGTCAAGATAAACAACATTCACTGCTCTCCCTTCATCCACTGAGCCAGTCATCTCTTTGTAGAAAGCTATTGGGTTGGTCAAGAATGACTTGACTCCTGTAAATTCATACTGGCTACTCCTAGTCACCTGGGAATATTTACTCAGATTGCTCCTCAGATTCCACAGTGAGAAGTAACATTTAATTTCTACCAGGCCTCGGGAATTTCCCCCAGTTAACCACAACCTTTCAAAGATAACTGAGAGTGGCCTTGCAATGACATTGGCCAGCTCTCTCAGCATTCATGTGTGCATCCCATCAGGTTCCATGGACTTGTATATGTCTAGTCTGGCTAAGTGTTCCTTAAATTAATCCTCATCCATCAAGGGCAAGTATTCTTTGCTCCAGACTCTCCCACTGGTTTCAGGAACTATGGATTCCTGTAGGCAAATCTTACCAGTAAAAAAGAAGGGAAATACAGCACTGAGTACTTTGATCTTTTCTGTGTCCTTGTCACCAGTTTCCCTGGCCCTTTCTCATCTCATTATCACTGCAACCAAGCCTACCCTTCATCTTCACACTGCTGGCCAGTTCTGCCTTTTTGGTAAGTGTCAGGTAGAGCACTGCACTTCCTTTTGCTGGCTCCTCCATCACCTGTGTCAGGAAGTGTGTTATCATCAATGCACTCCAGAAAACACCTTGAATGCTTGTGCCCTGCTGTGTTGTCCTTCCAGCAGAAAACAGGGTGGTTCAAGAACCAGGATCTGCCAGCATGAGGCTTCTTCCAGTTGTCTGCTCTTTCTTCCTGACCAGGTGATCTGTAGCAGACACCCACCACAGTTGCTTATACTGGTCTGCCCTTTAATCCTGACCTATAAGCTCTCAGCTGGCTCATCACCTCTCCCTAGGCAGTTACATGCAGTCCCACTGCTCTTTCACATAAAGCTCTCACACCCTCATAGCTTCCAAATGTTCTAGTTGATTTCAGAGAAATATCTAAAGCATGTGAAGGTCCTACTACAATTTTCCATGGAAACATGTCTCCATAGATGGTGGGGAGGGGTGGATGGCTGGGCACATGACAGGACAGTGGGATGCAGGAGCTACTCAACCATTTTTAGACACTGGAAATCCAGTTATAGGACACAAATAAATGGGGAGACAAATAAAGGGGAAAACCAGACTACATTATTTCTACTGTGTACAAAGCAGTTCTGTATTTTCTATAGAAGCATTGTGAGGCTTTGGCCCCTCTAGAGTAGAAAAAATTGGAATGTTATTCCGAGAAGAAAGGAACAGCTACATCATAGGACATCTCAAGACAGCTGAAGGAAAAAAAGTGAGATGTTCCTTACACAGCAGGAGTCCAGATCACACAGTCATTATCCAATCCCTCACTGCCTCTACATTCCACAGGTATGTACTGAGGTACAGCCCCTTAAAAATAATGTATGGACTGCAGGATTTTGTATTATCAGAGAAAATAACATTCATTGGTTCATACACTTTGGGGCTTCCATTTTTAAGTAGCTCATGGGCACTGGAAGCTCCCACTAATGCCAGTCATTTCTATAGTTTTGGCCCACACAAGCTGTTATCACTTATTTGTTCTTTACTGAAGGCCAGTGACACACTCATACCAAGCTGATAAAGAATAATGAAATAAAAAGTCCTAACTTGCTGTTTCAGAGCCACTCATCTCTCAGATTCACACTGGAGGGAGAGGGAATGGATCCAGTCACTGGACAAAGTTACAAACTCCCCTTCAAATCCTGAAGAATTATTCTGGTGGTTGTTGACAATGTTTATTAGTTTCCTGGTGTAAACAGCTGTATGTTCTGTGAGAAAAAAACCTGGATGTAAATCAGAGTTCCCACAGCTTGTTTGTGAAGATGAACTTCTTGGAGTTGTTTTAAAGCTTAACACTATTTGTCTGCTTTCTAAATAAGCAGGAATGAGGAACAAAAACATTGGTTGTTACCTCCGGCAGGTATCTCCTTCAACAGGCCTACTCTAGTGCCAAAGACTAACCTCAGTTCACAGTTGCTGCAGGCTGTGGAAGGAGCCCTCAGCACCAGTGTCCTGCGGAGCAGAGCTTGGTGCTGCTCACAGCACAGGGAGAGCAGCCCTCACCCCAGAGATCAATGGCAGAGCTGGCTCCATGCTAAGGAATTAGAAGCTTCTCTTTTGAAAGGGTCCTTGTTTCCATAAATAATGGGTAGAATTCTTGACAGTGCAAATCTTATTTCTCAGAAGTGACAGGAAGCCTTGAGGTTGAGTATCCAATGCAGATGCAGCTCAGTTACCTGATCACAGGGATCTGTAGGATCCAACATACCAAACACTTCTCAAAATCTGGGCCAAGAGCTTAAGTTTCACTAATTACTAATGGAACAGGGGCACCAAAGTACTAGAGTTTTAGAGTATTGAGCTGTCCTAACACGGCTTTGTGAAACACCTCAGTAAGACCAAAGCGCCCCTTGTAATTAAACAGCTTTTTGTGTCTGGTCTTTGATAGTTTTGAAAAATTTCTATAGGTACTAGCCTGCCTGTCCAAAAGCCCAACTATTCCTGAGAAAGATCTTCTGTCCACTACACCCTGCAAATCACCTTGATAGCAACACACACGGTGGATAGATGCCTCCATCAGGCCAGAACAGCACTCTGCTAGGAATCTGTACGAAGTAACATCGCACAGGGGTAGCCCCGCTTCAACGTGCAGTCTCTGCCCTCTCCATTACTATGAAACCAGCATTACACACCATTCTGGGCTGAAATAAGAGAGTGTCAGATGGAACCTGAAAAACAGCATTCTAGGCTCTTGTAAACCTGTCTTGTAAATGCAAGCTGGCATCTCAAAGGGCTTTTATATTACCTGCAAGAGGACCACTCTGGGGTCAATGTCAGGAGATTTCGGTCACCCCAAATGGTTCTCCTTAGAAGATCTTCTGCAGCTCTCAATCATTTGTAATGAATTATTGCCACCACAGTCACATGACATCTTAAGCACAGATGTCCTCTCTGTTCTTACTGCCAACATTCAGGATGTCTGTTCATCACTTGTTTCTATAAACCTCGTTTAGAGAAAGGCTTTCTCTCACCTACAGACATTTCAAGTATTAAACTTGTCTCCAGCAGAATATTGCATTTTGTCCTTGGGAGAGTTCTTCTGCTGTGAAACCCTAGATTCACCCAAAAGCAGTGAATAGAAGAATAAAAAAAAATCTGAATTACTTTTTTTTACAAACAACAGGTGATATTAAAAAAAAAATAGGAAAACCCCCATGGAGCTCTTGTTTTCTCGCATCTGCCCACACTGCTTCATGAAAATGACAAGACTGTAGAATTAAATTCAAAAGTTATATAAGAAGAAATTTCATCTAAGTTGAACCATCTGTAGTAGACTTGAAGCTGACCTGGCATTTCTGAGTGGGTTTTTTTCTAAATCAGAGGTGCTATTTTTTTGTTGCTGTGTCTGTGGGCCAGCAGAAGCTCGGGGCAGCTGCCTGCTGTCCTTCCACAGATCATTCTGCGGGAATGCCTGATGTTAGCATTACTGCAAGCGACATCGTGTACCAGTGCAGATGTCAGGTAAGAGTTTCACAGTTACGATAAAAGTCAGTACAAAGCCTGTAGCTGGCCAGCGTACCAGGAAACCTCTGCAGACTTATGCAATCCTGTTTGTTCCAGTTACGTCAATCAATATTGCCCTGGCTCAGGAAAAATAAAGCAACTACAAACAATTATTTTCAAATAACAAAACTCCTAAAATGTAATTGAAGAAACTCTGAACTCTGCTTTATTCCCATATAAAAAAACATTCCATACATATCAAGGATTTGTCAGAATTCCCCTTCCTCCATCTTGCCGCCTTGTAAAATTTACTTTTAATAACTGTCGGCTTCCTGAACCACAAAGCACTCTCTTTTGTTTTGCTGTTATTCACTGGGGCAAAATAAAATGCTAAGGCAGTAAGAGAATGCAGGTGTGTTTATCCTGGGTCAGGGCAAAAGGAATTTGCACTTTGGCAGGAGTGGAAACACAAGCAAGGGGCTAATGGGTTGTTTCCAGCCATTGCCTGCTGCAGTGGGAGGTCTCCTAAAGGGACTTGCTAAAGGACACCAGCCAAAACTGCACCTCCACCCGCACATCCAGTCCCATGTGCTGCCCACCGTGATGGCTTATCTTGGAGGCAATGTGACCATCCTCTTCCTACTGTAGGATGTCCCAAACTTGCGGAGAGCAGAGGGGTGGGAAGCATCTTAAACACTGTAATTTCCCCCCAAGGAACCATCCTACTTCCCTCGCAGTCTGAACTCTTTATCATTACAATCAGGGAGTAAGCGCCAGGGAGAGGTTTCAGTGCCTTTCATCCCACCCGTGTCTCCAAACTGGAAGCTTGGAAATAACAATCCAGTGCAGAGGTTATAGTGCAGCTCCCTCTTACTGCAGTGCTCTTCCAGTGAGGCCAGAAACCTGCCTTGTGCCACAAATGGCAATACCCTTATGGAAGAACACGATGGCGCTGAGCAGAGGTGACGGGACAGGTTTTAAGAAGCATTGAACTCACTGCAAAAGTAGATAGATCTCGGGAAGAGACTTTTCAATTGTATAAATCCATTTGATTCCCATGGCCATTAGGTCTTAGTCACCTTTCAAAAATCCCACTAAGCACCACTCCTTCATACCCTGGCATTTAGCTAGCAATGGACAGTGCCTATAAAAATCACCATTTCTGTGTATGTGGGAAGAGAGCTGACGCAACTACTTTGCTGAGAAGGTACAAGGAGAAATGAAGCTTAATAAACTGAAGCAAAAAGAATTAAACTTTTTAACCTACCACGTGGAATTCTATATAAAACATATAAAAATACTGAGAATATAGCAGTCAGTTCAGGCAACTAGCAATTTATTTGCTATACTTTATAGACTTTGCCAAAAATCTCTTGTACAATTTCATCTAACATCCAACAGAATTAATTTCCAGACCCAGCTCTCTATTTCTTCAACGCACACAGTGTGCTAGTGCTGTAACAAGCTATTACTGCTGCAGGATGATGAGAATATAGATCTTTGGTATGTACATAGTGTCATATTGACCTGGAGTATTGACTACAGACCCATATCCCATTATGCCAAGAGCTGCACAAAGAGTAGAAAGAACTGGAGAGCAACCAGGGAGGGCCTGTGCAAGCGCAGGGAGGGGAACAGAGCACACAGTGCTTTTATGATTGCTTTGCAGTTAGGTAGAGCGTCATCTCTGTCCAGTCCTGGGAGGGGAAAAAAAAGAAGCAGCTGTGAGACCTGCTTCACATCTGTTATCCGCAATAGTGCCTACCCGGTGGTAACTGTCCTTCTCTAAAGAGAGCTTTCCCAAAGTAAGCACATTTGTGTAAGTTAGTGTAGGCACACACACACCTACCGTGCATGAAAATCAGATATCCTCCTTGGCTTTTAAATCTGTGACCAGTTAGAGCATTCACGCTCTGGTTACAAACATAAACCGGTTATCAACGTAATTTTACATTACAGACAAAATACTGTGAAGGAATACCTACTTGCCATAGGTAGTAGACAAAGAGTAAAAAGACAGGAGAAAGAGCTCCGTTTCTCAAAGTAAATCCAGCAGTTGGTCTTCAACTACAAACATGGTCAATAGTTTATTATACCACTCTGCAGCTCATTGCGTGACCTCGTCAGATCCTGAATTCGTAGAAAATGTTTAATCAAAATGTAAGAAAATCTCCCCAAAACAACAAACAAAATGCAGAAAAACATAATCCACTCGTGAACAACTTACAAGTAAAAAGTTGCTTGCCAAAAAATTTATCAGGAGCTATAGCTTGAATTATGCCACAGATGCCTTCAAATGCTTGCTTTTTTTCCCAGCTAGAGCAAAATGCTCCCTGGTCCTTTAAAACCAGAAGACAAGGGGATGCTCTGTGAAGTGAGCTGTAGCACCATGAAAAATCATAGCCTGCAGGGGCAAGCAGAGCGATTCAAAGGTTTGTGTTTATTTTTCTCGTGTCCATCTGCAAGCTGGTGGTCTCAAAGGAACATGCAGCAAGCAGTCACTGAATTGGAGACACACAAGTTGCCCCCCCCTGAAAGCAAGGATGCAGAGGGCTTCTGCCTTCTGGAAAAGGTCCAGGCATGTATCCCTGCTTCTCCCATGCCACTGGGAAGTCCTGCACAATCATTTTTCCCTGTCCTCTTTGTAAGGCAGGAAAGCCCTGAAGAGACCCAAGTCTCAACCTCCTGACTTTACAGATCAAGGAAGCAAGAATGCCTCAGTAGGCATATGCGTGACGGGAGAAGGCAGCTCAGAGATAGGGGAGGAGAGGACTGGGACAAAGGCAAGGTGAGTAGGCTGACAGCAGCAAGACTGGGCAGGCCTAGCTGCAGCAAGGGTATGAAGTTCAAACAGGGTGATGCATAGCAAGGTGCAGGTTCTGGCTTCCTATACACACTGTATGGTGGCACCAAAGGAGATTAAGGCCTCCTGAGATACAGCAGAGAAAGAGAAACCAAGTCAGGGACATGGCCCATAAGCAAATACCTTCTCAAGGTTAGTGCTTTGACAAGAAGAGTGTGATCTGGAAACACTGGTGGTTGATGGGGAACAAAGTGGACTCAAAAACTCAAACCAGATTAATCTTTCCAGGCAGTATTATTTATAGGCATTTTTTAAAAGCCACCCTCACGTCAATCACATTATCTATTGGTCTCTAATGAAGGAAAGAGAGGGAGATCCATCATTTCCCTGCCTGCACAAGGTTCATCTCTGATCAGAAGTATTAACTCAAGGTGTCTAAATTGTCACCAACTCTCCAAACATTTCTCTTTCCATTAAAAGAGTTAAGTAGTCAAATGCTAAAAGCCCTAAATCCATTAATATAGAGGCAAACTTTTCTGGGTGTGCCTTGGACCACAAAAGCTGTTTTGCTAAATAAGACATTAAAAAGAGAGAGAAACCTGCATAACGAACGCTGCCCAGGCAATGGTAATGTGCGCATCTCTTTCTGTGCCCCGTCTGTGCTGACCAGCAGCAGCACAGCCCTGCCAAATGGACATGTCCCACTTCTCCAGCCACCGCACGCTACGCACATGCCACCTTGCAGCATTACACTTTCAGTTCCCAAGCAGCAAAGCCACAGATAGGTCTTTTCCACTTCATACCCCATTCAACAAGGCATCTGCCGGCCTGTGCTGTTTTTTCTCTTTATTTCCTGCATTTTCAGCAGTTTGAGGAGTTAAAATTTACTCAATTGCTTAATCAGGGCCATCAGCTGGAATAAATCAAGATTAAGAAATCTTCATTTTGCGTCTTTCTGAACAAAGTGCCTTTAGGTATCTTGAGATAACACACTCATTTTCAGCTCTGTGTCAGCAACAATTTTGTCTCACCCTCTCCTTTTTTTTTTTTTTTTTTTTTAATATGAAATGCATTCAAACAGAACCCAAATCTTTCCAAAACTAACAAGGAAGGGATTTCTTCCTCTGATTGAAGTGGAGTTAGCAAGGCTGTGATAAAAGTGCTGCATGCTGAGACCTGTATGATGCCGGCAATAAACACGTCTTAAGATGAGAGGAGTCATTGTAAAACTCCGGCCAAAGGGGTTGGGCCCATCTCTCTACAGCCTGATGTATACCTCATTATTTCAACAGCACACATACAGCAAGACCAGATTGCTTACAAGAGTGTAGACGTAAATCTTGACAGTGTTTTCTTTCTTCTGTAGTTAGTGATGACAGAACAGGTGATTAGGAAAAGCAATTGTCCCAGATTAGATGATTCATAAGTCCTTGCTGATACCGTTGTCTTCAAACCAAAGGCTGTTGAGGATGGTGAGAAGAGGAAGAAGGAAGAAAAGGGAGGGCACAAAGAAGTAACACAGTGTACTTGCAGCAGTCTCTCTGCAATCCTGAGCCAGCCCTCCGTACACATCTGAAGTTTCACATACAAATGAGCACACAGTCCAACACGCGGAGAGGAACAAGAGTAAAACATTTTTAAAAGTACAAAAACAATGCCTACATGGAAGGCAGAAGATGAAGTGCAAGCAATAGTCTATAGACATTGGGTCATGCACCTAAAGCCCATACATAATTTCTCACATTAAGCCATCCCTCGCTATACCCCGAAACGAGTAAGCCTGATTAAAGCTCAGAAAAGTCTTTGTCAAAGCACAGGGACCAAGAAAGACATAGGATGACATGTGCTACATCCTCACCTGCCTTAGAATAACTAGAACAAAGCCAGTGCAGCTGTGCCAGTTTACACCAGCTTAGGCTATGACCTGTTTAAACATTTTTTGGATGGAGTCCAGCAATAGAGTCTAGACATTGTTATTCAGAAATAACTTGATCTTCATCTTTTGCTTTTGTATGGAAAGGAAGAGGAAATGTATGTCACAAAGCAGCATTTCATGCAGAACAGCAGGGAAGGACAGGATGGTAACCCAATTAAAGGCAGATCAGAAATCTTTCAAAGCCACTTAAAAAGAAACATAAACTAACTCCATCCTCCTGTGACTGAATGAAAAGAGATTGCATGGAGCAAGGAATCAGGTGATCTGCCTTGCAAAATCTTCTTCGCCTCAGAGAACAAAATTCAAAACTCCATTTCATCAGCCATGCCCTTTTGGTCACAGCCACAATCTTTTGCTCTTATCTTCCTGCCTTCCTGATCTGACAGACCCAGCATCCAAGGAAACAAGTCTTGCTACTGTCTGGTATCTCACGTTTGCAAGGAAAAACCTAAGGAGCTAGCAGGGTCTTCTGTGTTTAGGGGCTACGTTGAACACGTCTGGGTTTTTTGCCCCTAGTTGCTTACTAGAAAGATTGTCTGAAGCAAAATACCTTCTCTAATTCTAGTATTTTATAGCTCTCTGGCCTTCATTGCCTCTAGGTCTCCTGATCATAAAGTTTTATTTTTAGCTTACTTCTTTTTATGTAAGTTCCATGGAAGAATTTGGAATGCTCCTTCCACATGAATATCTGCACTAAGAGCAGGGAGATGAGGGATTCTTTGAAAGGAACATCTGTGAAGTCTTTGTGCTACAGCTTCCCGAAGGCCCTGACATTTGGTCTCTTCCTTTGCTTCTACATCAGCTTCTCGTCTCTTCATATGCAGCTTTTAAGTGTATTTTTAGATAGTTGAACCATTTGAACAGTTTGCCTGGAGCCAGCATTTAAACTTAGACCTATATTAAAAAAAAAAAAAAAGCTTTAAAGTTAAAATGGTTATTTAGAAGTTTCAAAAAGCTTGATCTCTTGCTGACACTTTTACATTATTTTTGTAGCTGCTGATATTTCAGATGAAAAATTTGTACATTTTAAAGAAACATATCAACTGTTTAAGGAGAAAGAAAAAGAGGTCACTAAACTCTATCATAACGTGGCAGACATTTATTTACCTGTATTTCTCAGGCTGAGATCAATAGGACTGCTTTAGAACAACCCAGACTACAATTTGATGAGATGCTAAAGTCCATGTTTGAGGTTCTAGTACTGCACCTCAAACATTATGCACACATCATGACAAGCACTGGTTCAATAAAACCTCTCAATTTGCTAGTTCTTTTTAATATATTTTTTTTTTTTAGGTTAAGGTGTCAGGAGTAACCAGTATGCTACATTGCATGCTGTCTGTCCTCCAGTGGCTGGACAAAACCAGCATAAACCTCTTCTTGGGAGCCTTTGTGAGTTGAACAAAAGCACACTGATAGCCCACACACTAGTCTCATCCAACATGGCACAGGTTCTACTTGCAAGTGGGGAACCACAGCCTTAGAAGATACAGGGAGGTGAAAACCAAGTGATCTCAGCAGCTATCAGAATTGATACAATGGTTGGGTATTCAGGACTGAAAATGTTAAAACACAAACCCTCGTCTCACAGGTGTGTTCCATCTCAGATTGCAGGATTCACTGGAAGACAGCAATTGAGTCTGGCACACGGATTAGTTCTCCTTTAAGAGATGTCCATCTATCTCCACCACAGCCTGTCTTCCAGTTCCAGGGACACCAAACCTCCCAACCTTACTCAGGTATCTGTTAAAAAATTGTGTCCATCAGCCATATGAAGACACTACAGAGAGATGAAGGATGGGGAACTCCAATGGGTTTTGCCTAGAAAACAGTGGTTCCAAGGACCTCACCCATCTCTTGCTGGACAAACCTGTTTAGGTGCCCAGCTGGCCTCTGGATGATCTGACAATACAAACCTCAGCAGATGAAGACTTGCTTTCTTGCAACTCATGATCAGCAGCAAGGCTGTGCTGGCCCTAGACACTGTGTAACAGGAGTTACACAGGAACTGCTGGAAAGCCATGTGTGGCTCAAGGGTCACAAGATTTACTGCAGTCTTAGTCATATCTGCTTATCATTAGGATTGCTGCTGCTATCACCAGCCTACCTGCTCCCTCTCTATTGCTGCCATGGCATTAAGCCTCAGACTACTAGTAGAAAACCAAATAAAACCAAACATGCAGTTTCTTGCTTTCTTCCAACACCACTCCTGGTCTGAGTCATCCACCAGTCACCTCTTCACTTTATACTTGCTATTTCTGCTGGTGCTTCATGTCCCTCTCATGCCTCCTGTACAAATGATACCAGCTGCCATGAAAACATCAGGATCTCCAAAGACTGCCACAACTGCAATTTTGATACTGGGATACTTCCCTTCCCCACACTGTTAGCAGTATAGTTTTTCCTGGCAATTCCTTCACATGTTTCCTGTGATGTTGAATTAGAGGAGACTGAGCAGAAGGAAGACCATAATACCAGTGGAGTGACTTGACCTTGACAGTCAACAAAAATAGTATTTAGGTGACTAGAACAGCAGATGGAAGGGGTTAGATAGAATAGGACTCTGTAAAGAAAGGCAGTTTTAATTGGGCTGTACTGGAAGGACCATTTACTGCTTTTCAGCTCATGTCCTGGTTTTCTCCACAGTAATATGTTCTTATCTACAGTACATGTAAAGTAATCCCAAGAAACATAGTCTTCTTGTGACCTCAAAATGGAAATCCAGATCTTTGGTATTTGCTCATCTGGGCTACAGGTCTGCCTTGTTGAAACAAGGAATTCTACTTATCTCCAGAAAGGTAAGAAAATTAATTCAATACTGTTAAAGACAGTTCTGAGAACCACAGAAGAACCAGTTAGGAAATTAACATTTGTGACTTTGGTATAGTGTTAAACCGAACCCACTGGAACGTGGTCTGAAGCCGCAGAGTGAAACTGTTAAAGCTGATCATTCAGCAGACATCATCCCTATTTTGCACTGAATAAAGCAAGCATCATATGGAAAACACAGAGCGTGATCATGCAATAAAAACCTGTATCATAACACACAGAAAGGGTATAATCTAAGGTAACATGGCAAATGTTAGTACTAACACTTATCTTCAGAGTTACTGCATTCGTAACTCAATGTTCTTCTAATGCAGCTTCTTGGATGAAATACTGGTATAGGCTACCAAAGAAGAAATTCAAATCAGACAGCAGGATGTCATTTTTTCCCCTCTGCGGAATGTCATGTTTGGAATGGCCCAGTAGGCAAAGGCGAATACATAATGGTTATTCAGAAAGCAATTAGATTCTGACCGCAGGGAAATGTTTTCTGAATGGATTGAGCTTTAATAGAATAGACCCAATAGTCTTTTTTTTGTTCCTCCATTTCTTATATAAGGCATCTTTTCCTTAGAGTTAAGATCTGGGTTAATGATCAACACATAATTATACTCCACACAGTTCTTCACTATGAACTCATACGTATAACTTAATAGTTGCAACAGCTGCATTCTAAAATAGATATAAATAAAGTGGCTAAAGATATTTCAAGGTAATTGACTTTATACATGCCCTTAACTACAAGCACAGTTATGCTAGTGAATTTTTAGCCTTTTCTTTTACAGACATATGGTATCACAGGAGTAGTCAGTGTTTTAGGCTGATACAAACAACAAAAGCAAGTAGTAGCCCATCAAAATTAAAAGGAATTTATATGCCTTCAAGCAAATTGTAATGATCTAGAAATCTCACACCTTCTTGTGTTGTTTCTTTCAATTCTAAGACATGAGACATTACACAGTATATAGAGACCTAATAAATACCAGGCATAATTCTGCTCTCAACAACACAGGGAATCTGAAAGCAAAGGCAAGAGTTCTCAGGTAGGTCATGTATGCCAGCACTGCTACCAGATCTCACCCGAGGCTAATCAGCAATGGAAAACAATAAGGCTGCTATAAATCAGTGTTTAATAATATGAGAAAATGTAAGTCTTTACAATATCTGTAATCTGTGTACCTCTGTAATGTCAAACTGTAAATACCTGCAATACCTGAATAACCAGCAATAGGCAAGATTACCTAGTAACACAGCACATGCCGTACAGATGCTGAAGTAAGGCAGAGAGGAGGGAATAAAACAGGGGGTTTTGTTATGTTTCTTATAAACATTCTCATACCAAGGACAGGCTGACAATTTGCCCCACCTAAAAGGTGCAAGACAATATAGAAGTAGCTTTGCTGCACAGTTATAGAACAAAACATGGTCTTCTAGGTAGTAATGTCTCATCAGAATGTGGTACTTTTTTCTGCCTAAGTTGCTATCACTGGTTTTGCATTGTCCTCAGAAACACTTAGAGGCTCCCCTAAACCACCACACTACTGCACAAGCTCCAGAACCAGATACCTTACAGACTCATTTTTCTAGGGGGTTTGTCAGTGCTCAGTTATGGTAATTACGTACACCAGGCTTGCTTCATGCAGGTTTGAATATACCAGCTGTTGCTGGTCTTCAGACAGAGTCAATTTCAAGTGTCTGTAGTCAGTCAGTGAGATCAGGTGCTCTCATAAAAGACTGCAGGGCTGGCTTCATTTCTTGGTGCATCAAAGCCAGTCTTCCGTGTCTGGTAGTGATCAACAGCTGAGGTGTGAGTGAAAATGCCTGAGGTTACATCATCTCTTTTTTTGATACCAGGTATAACATAAGGTGAATAAATCACTTCTCTTCCTATTTTATTATTTCTTCTTTCTAAGGGGCAAAAAAAAAAGTCTTTTTCTCTCAATACATTTTTAGATCTGAGCCACCAGAGTATCTGTAGATCTGTAGTCCAACTCAGTCTTGATGTTTATGATGATTTTTTTATTATGATGATTAAAGAAAAATCTTTAATTTGGTAGCAGCATTTATAAGAATATTCACTCTGTAGTGAGCAGTACCTAGTTATTAAGTAGAAGTGGTTTTTGTGTTATTAGTGACATGCAACTAGCGAATGAATTGTAATCATTAAGGTTGTTCATAAGAACCATAAAACACCTGTTTGGACAGACACCAAAGTTAAAATACATGAATGATATCGCAAGTCATTAAATGATAAGATCTTGCTCTAATGAAGTGTTTTTCACTGGTATGCTCAGATCATAAAGCACACTTAAATGGAAATCAATACTATGGGAAGACAACTGGAAAGCTGGTAGACAGGGAAGTGGACGTACTCTGCCAGCCAACAGGTCAGTGGGAGTGGTGGGAAGAAAATCTCTGTCTCTGTTCCCTGAACCGTTTTCTGACCATCACACTGCTTCAGGCTATTGTTGTGTAATGCTGAGGTTTTTAAGATAGAACTTTATAGAAACAAGTGCAAAAAGACCAGGAGAAAAATATTCCTTGTGGACTATCCTTCCAAATTATTACAATACTGTCACAGAATTTTGTACATGAAAACCCAACATCCTCCACGTCACCAGCTGAGAATTCCAGGAACACATGGGAGAGCTATGCTTTAAGATGTTCAAGTAATGTGTGAAAGAAAATGTATTCTATGAAAGTTTTTACAGTTGCTCTTCATCATATAACCACCTACAGAATGAATTATCAGGATTATGTTCAGGTATTGCTGAGAAATGTAAACACTGTCATCCTCTATACAAGTCATTTTTAAGACATGATGGAAGAATGTGGCAAATGGGTTTTCATTTATTTTCTGTCTCTGTGAAATGGGATGTAATGGTTTACTGCCTCTTCCTCCTTTCTTTATAATGGATCATTTAATCAGCAGCTGATAGTCTAGTGAATGAAAGTGTTCAAAAGCCCATAGAAGTGTGTGCAGTCTCCTGCCTTTTTCAGTCAAGCCAAAATAAAATCAGCTGTGAAGATGTGAGGGCCACTGATCTGAAATTGGCAACACTGAGTGTCTTGAATGTTTTTGATATATACAATATCTGTGTATTACAGATATTGAAGTTTACCTCGTTTATGATCCCCCCTCTAAATCTCTTTGAGACCACTGGGCTGGATCTGTGAAGGGCCCTAAATGCCTGCAGCACGACTGAGGTGGTGTCTAGGTGCTAACTTCAAAATGTGCAAATCTCAAACATTTCACATAGCATTTAAGCTTTCACTCATTAATTTCCCCAGCAACTTAAAGTTCTGCTTCTGGGCCTTCTCAGAAACACCAGTCAAGCTCTACAGTCAGGTCAACCCCCTGTGTACATTGTCTGATCCAGTTGCTGTGCTCACTTACTGAGCACCTATAACCTCCTATGACAACTGACACTTTTGTTTGGACAACTGGCTAGCAGCAACTTCCCAAAGCTTGTACAACTTGTCTTGTAGTGTTGATGCCCTAACAAAGGGCAATAAGGGGTCACTAGCCGACATGAAGAAGAAAGGGGCAACTTTTTCCTATCTCCTCAAAAGTACCTACGGGTATTCCCACTGAGAATATGGTTGATAAAGAATTGCTGTATATGGCTTTAAATCTTTCTTTCTTTTCTTCTCTCCCTTCTCCCTTTCCCTTTCTTCCTTCCTTTCTTTCATAAAATCAGTCACTTCTTTGTAGAAAGAGTGGAATGATATTTCTATTTGAATTTTTTTTTCGTCTTTCCTAGACACAATAGGGATTATCAGCAGTTTAAAATAAACCCTCTGTAGAGTGTTTCTGAAATGTTCTCTGTGGTCATCCAAGCTTCAAAGAGCTTCTTGTTAAACAAAGAGAATAGTAGAAAAAGCAATTTTATGCCATCCATAGGGTATAGCTATGTAACAAAATTTTTTGAAAAGTGCTTTATCCTGGATGCAGATCTATCTGCTTTATACAGATATAGACAGACTTTAATAGTGTCTTTTAGAGAAGTACAAGAAGCTTCTAAGGCAGTGTCCTCTCTTCATACCTATTCCAACCTCAGTCTTAGTTGTTCTTAGATGCACCAGAAAATGAGTCAACAATGACACTTAAATCATCTTCGCACTGAAGACAAGGAAACACCTGCAACAGCCAACAAGTCTGTTGTCTCATGATAAGTAAATGCATTAGCTGAGTAACCACACCATCATCCTTGGTATAAACCTTGCTTACTGTGCCTGACTCTTTTTTTCTCTAATCTTCCTGACTTTTACTGCATCTTATTCTTAGATAAAATCTGAAATTTAATGGATTCTTTTAGTATACTCACTTTTCCAAATTCAAAGCCAAAGTGCAAGTAGGTTCTTCATAAATTGTAAACCACCTTTCACCATTTTACACATGGTAAAATATTATTTGTATTTATTATAAGAACATATTGTTAAAAGAGTTAGTCTTGAAATCATGGATCATCAACCAGAGGTCACAAATTAGCCACCAAGGGTGCTCTGTGGCCTTTATCTTCTGTAATAATCCTGGAAAATGTTTTATGGTTAATATTAATGCACTCCTTGGGTCAATTTTGAGCTGCAATTTGTCATGCATCATTAATTTACAAGTCTAATTATGACCTGATATTAATTATTACTTCATAGCCGACAAAAATTTTATAAAGCTATAGCAATATTCCTGTTCTTCATCTCTACCTATAACTGACTACAGAATATTTGGTACTCAGTGCTTATTTCTTCTCATACTTTGAACTTGTTGGTATTTTTCCTAGTAAGTACAGACTACAATATGAAGCGTACAATTATTATATTCATTCTTTAACCTTCTGTGTGGTATTTGACACCCACAGAGATTTTCCCGGCTCTGGGAATTGTTGAGTCAATGTTGTCTCAGCTACGGACCAGCAATCATAGCTAATGTTTTCAAAGCTGTCAGGAGCTGCACTATTAAATCCATTATTTATACTATTAGGTAAAAGTTATCTGATTTTTAGAAACAACCAAAAAAACCCCAAACCCAACAATAAATTCCTGAGTGAAATCAATGAAGATTAGTTATTCCCGATTAGCAAATAGAAACAATAGTCTATATATACTTCCATGTATTTGTGTCTAGTCATACCTCCTTCAAGAAACAGACTATTACATTAGAAAAGCAGCTCTTAAACTTGGGATTAGTATTTCACAGCAGTGGCCAAAGGGACACCATAATCCACGTCACACCAATAAACAAATTGCAACCAGTATCTCAGAGAACAGATGTCTAATAGTTTAGAAATTAATGTGAGTGGATAAAAATACCAAACTGTAACATGGCTTTAATTTTTTTTCTTTATATACTTAAAGAATTTGAGAATATTTTAATACTATAGCCAAATGATAGCTTTGTAAAGGCTGATAAATGAAAGAGGGGGAAGACAACTGTGAAATAGTTTGTCCTTAAAGAATTGCCTGGAGGACAGGGTGAAAGAAGTGAAGACACCTTTCCATCACACAGCTAAGAGGTCAAGGTTACTTCCTTCATGGCAGTGACTCCTTGACCTTTTCTGCCACCCCGGCCCTTCTTTCTGTTATTACAGGACATTGAGGGGAAGGCTGCAAGTGCCACTCTGATGTCCCCACCCTGCAAACACAGAGCTCTCAGTCATTGCTCACGTTGCAAGGAGAAGGGAGGGGAGGAAAGCACCCTGAAGTCAGGTGGGGTAGTAGCAAGGGGGAGACACAGTAGTCTTCACCCTGTACCCAAACAGCAGCTGGCAGGAGGTACCATCATCCTGCTTTGGAATCAGGTCTCTGATTTAGCCTACCCCACCTATTTAAGCTGCCTGGGTTTGTTTCCTTTGCAGCAGTAATGCAGCCTGTCCAGTCTGGCTGACCTCAACTTACAAGCTACAGCTGAGAGTCTCATTATAGCTCATGGTGACATGCTGTACTTTTATATCAAGAGCTGAAATAACAAACTCGGTTCATGCAGGGGGCAGAGCTTTGGATTCATCTCTGCTTGAGAGGCCTGGTTATTTATTAATTATATTTAAAGTTTTATAACAGCTTAAAAGGAATGTGAGCCAGAGGCAACACTTCCAGTGAAGCTTCCCTTGTGCAATGCTTGTGTAATTTTCTTGGTTTAGCAATGGTTTGTGCAGTTATGAAAGGCTCCAGCCTGTTCCCTTCTCTGATGCCTCCACTGGTCCTAGTGATTTCTTCATCCCTTGACAGGAGAGAGTTCTGACAGACAGACCCCCAAAACCACTACTTCATTGTGAAATCCCAATGCATGGGAGTCCAACAGGCAGACCAATGCAAAATCTTGCCCAATCATTTTCTAAAGAAGATCTGTAGATTCCTGCCTTCGGATACCCACTCAGTGAGACTGGAGAGAATGCTTTGCAAGCTGCTTCCTTTCTCCTTGAAATCCCACTTGCCATAACAAGGCAATTGTGGTTGGCAGACTGCAGGATCCAAACTTCTGATTCAGAGCCTGCCAATATTAGAGTATCAAAGGGTGGTGTAAGCGAATGAGTTCAGGTTAGTTAAGAATTTATGTATACCGGCTAGCTGAGTTGGGAAAGGCCTTCATAAATGTATTTATGATTTGCCATGGCCCTGGTGCAAAGCAACCATTTACTCGGTAGTAGGCAATTCTGAAGTAGAAATTCCCTGGTGTGAGTGGTTTGGAGTACAAAACACTTCGTGGAGTGAGTGGGAACAGGGGAAATTGATTTTGGCTGAGCCTATCTGGGGCATGGATAACTAAGGACTGGACTCTGCCATAGGGCTAGTTGTAAATGTACCTCGTGTTAATCACATCAGTGAGTCTACTCCGGGTTTCCTCTGGCAGAGCATCCTGAGAGCCTGCCCCACTCCGGGGCAGCTGCTGGCATCTACAGCCACCTGCTGGCATCTTCCTGCATCCTGAAGGTTTCTGCACTAGCTCCTGCAAGGCACAACGAGATTAGGTGTTAATCTTTCATACCATCAATGTCTTTTTAAAACAAACTTCACCTATTTAATTTAAGAGCAAGTTCTTCTTCTGAGAATCTCATTTGGATCATTATTGCCTTTTTGTTCTATTTTTATATATTCCCTCTCTTATACAAGTCAAGAGTTACTTCCAGACACTTAATTCATATCAGCTAATGAAAACACTGCAGTTTTGCAAAGCAAATTAGTATAATTATGCCCATTTTGCCATGGAGAGTACTGAGAAGTCAGGTGAAGGTTTAAGGTCTCTCAGCAGCAGTATTGGAATGGACACTTGTTTGACCATTCTTGCCTACACAGTTTGATACTGGCTTGTGTTTCTTGAGATGTTGGCTCCAAGGAAGGAGAGGCTGGGAGATAAGATTTGCTGAACCCTCCTAGGAAGTATACGAGGAATCCCTAAAAATCATTTCACCCTCTGTCCTTCCTTACTGATGAATTTAGCTTCGCAGGAGAGCAAACAGGGAAAGGCAGGTCTAAGAAACCTGACAAAAATTCACTGTATTGTAGATGAGCTGCGGGTTCTATTTTGATTAAATTAATTTGCATATCCAGTATTAGCTATATCCTAATGTATTTTAAAAGATGTTAATCAATTAAGAGGTGCTTAGAAAATTAAATGCAAACTAAATAAAATAAGGCATAGGGAGTGGTTCCTGGGAGGTTTCTTCAGCTTGCTGTGTGGATAAGATGCCATCCTGCTTCAGTGAGGCCTTATCAAGATAAGCCAGTGTCTGCTTTGATTTTAGCAATAAAAGATATTATCAGTGCTTCTCAATTTCTTTTAAATTAACATGCAACTTTCTGTAGTAATGTTACAAGTTTCATAAACAAATCCAGCAAAGGTAACAAATGTTAACTGGGCCTACTAACCTTAATTTAATATGATAATCCACACTTTTTGTTTTTTCCCTTCCTGTGTTGCTGATTGTGCCATAACTTCCCTATTCCTCTGCTCAGTGACTAACCCTTCAGCTGCACCGTTGATTTATTTTTTCCTAGGAAAGAAACATCTTCCTGGCCCTTTACGCATCCTTTCACATCTCTGGCCTTTGGTGCTATCCAAGTGAATAAAACTGAAACACCTTGTCCCAGAGCCCTTGCTGTCTGTCTAAGACTGTTACAAAAAGGAAGTGGATGAACAGACTGTGGTGGCAACAAGGACATAAACAAAGACAGCTGTGACCAGTTTCAGTCTCTTCCTGACAGCTCCCCATTGCAGACATCCTCCTAGTAATATCACTGAAAGTCTACTTCCTAACCAAGGTTCAAGCCTGCACATCAACCTTGTCCTCTCTGATGTGTCTGGTGCCCTTGATGCTACTATTAAATGCTTGTCCTTTGATACTTTGTTGCATTGGACATCATGACTTCTTCTCTTTTTCTCTCAGTCTAGGCTTTGTCTCAAGCATCTCTCCCCGAAGCTTTTCCTTCCCACCTCAAAGTGTAGCCCCCTCAAAACTTTGTGGTGCTTCTTCCCCTTCACCCTCACTTCTCTCTCCTTGGGTGACATCTTCTGCTGATGTGGATGCAGTTATTACCTCTATGCTAACTACCTTTAAAATCCTTATCTACTGCTGATCTTCTGCACATTGGTTTCACATCTCACTGCTTCCATAGTGCTACATCCTGACAGGGAGCTCGCTACCAAGCTTACTGAGATCCAAAATAGGAACTCATTAAAAAACAAACCCAACAACACAGCTTTCCCTTGCTCTCTGGCCAGCAGCCAGTCTGTGTGTCAATTTTAATGTCTTTGATATTTAAATTTAGCTCTCTCTTACTGTGGATACCATTTGGCAGAATATTATTCCCAAAGCTGTTCATCAGGCATCAATTTGCTACACTCAAACCTTCCCAGGAATTCACTTCTGTAAATAAAAAAATGTAGGGGTGAGTGAACTATTGGTACTGTCCTAAATGGCTAAAGGGACAATTTTCTTGGTTTGACTCTTATTTCTCTTCTTTCTGACATTTGTATGTTTTTCTGCCATATCAAATTGTCCCCTCTAGTCAATGACTGTCTTCAGTTCATAATGTATCTTCAGGTTTCTTGGAAAATTAATGTGTGTTAGTGCAGTTCTTTCACAGAATTAAAAGGAAGAAAAAAGGTATTTTAGTAACAGGACGGTATTATTATACAACTGCAATGTTGAGATGCAGTATCAGAGGCAGATTTATTATCTGCCTGAGAATGTTGTACTTCTAGGTCCCAGATTTAACGCTAGTTGTGCAAGGTAGTGCTGACTGGACTAAAACTTCTCACATGTTAAATGTCTTGGCTTAAGAAGAGAATAAAAATGTTAGCTGACAGCTAGACTCAGGTTTTTTGGATTCTTTTAGGTGTTGGGTTTTTTGTGGTTTTCTTGAGGTTTTTTTTAGGAAAAGTCAACATTTCAGAGTTGTTCAAGTATTAACTTCATGTATTTCTTACAATATAAATTCTTCTTCATTGAGATTCCTAATTTCTCTTTTGAGAAAGATTTGAGACCTGACTAATCTTTGCTTATGAGGACTTAATTCTGTCATTTTTAAGGTATTACAGAATGTCAAATTTACACAACTGGGACTCAAGTGATTATATGTAATTTTAGGTGTGTTTGACCAAAACATAGATGTTACTGGTTCTAATAAATACATTTTTAAAAAAGAGAAAATTAGTGACAGTTACTTAGATGTTGCCAAAACCTGAAGGTGTTTATCATGCCTTGATACCAACATTTGTCATTACAGCACCTGGATACTTTGAATTTAGACAAAAACCCCACTGAAAAAAGCACCATTTTTTTGTCCCTCCTTTTACCTGCAGGATTTGATACAATGGATATGCTGACATGCAATGCCATACAGCCATGGCTGGAAGAGTCTGCCTTTTTTCTGTAATAGCTTAGAAGGGAGGCATCCACCTAGACCTAATTCTTCTTCTGTTTTTACCCCAGGAGATTGGAAGTGGCTAGGTAAGTGCTACAATCACACAGCTATTCAGAGAAGAAGCTCTAAACTCTGTTTTCCATAAAATGCTAACAAGAGTTGGGCACAACATCCATTTCTTGAATGCTCTAATGATGATACTGTAGTATCATACTCATTTGTTTTCCTTGTCCTGCTGAATATTCAGGTGTGCCATACAAAGCAGAACTTCCACAGGGGACCAGAATATCCTGCAGTAGATGGGTAGAGTGACATCAAAGAGGAGGGAGCTCTGGATTTAAACCTTCTCATGAGTAATGGCACCTGGCCTGTGGTGTCTCACATCCTGTGTGTCTTATTCAGGCAGCTAGACAATTACCCTGAGCATTTAGGTAAATGGTGAATTCCTGGCTATCCTCTGAAAGGGCTAATGACCTTCATTCTATCTCAAAGGAGTTCTTCCCAAGAGGAGAATTCTACTTCAGTACAGGCAGAATCCGAACCCCAAGTGCAAATGGTAAGAAAACAGGAGGTACAGTAAAGCTCTTGTTGATAAAGTCTTGTAACTAGAAAATTAATCTTTTATGAATGACTGAAAAAAAAAAGTCTCCCTTTTCTCATGCCACCAGCCCTTTTCTGTTCACTAAAGCCTTATTAAGCCGTAGAGAAACCTGCTCCTTTTAGCTCCTTAGAACTACCCAGCAAGAAAGAACTTAAGCAGGGGATACTTCAAAATGCAGTTTACATTAATTTTATACAGCAGATGTGGCAGATCTAAAAATTCATTGATTCTTTCAGCAACAGCTCAAGAACAGTGTTCAGCTCTGAACTTACCTATGACTTGTTCTGTATTGCATCTTATTCTTACACAGTGCTTGTTCACAATATAATCCAAAGCCTGTTAGAGTTCTTCTCATGGTGCTTTAAAAGCTCTGTAGAAATATAAGCAGTAAAGTTTCACTCTGAGAAGACTGCTTCACATTAATTATTGAACACTTATTAATATTCATAAGGGACCCAATTATCCAGGAAAGTCGTGGTGATCTTATTTGCTGATTAGCAAAGAAAACACTGACATCATATTTTTCTTAAGTTCACCTTGTTGACTAAAATTTGTGTCAATGAGCAAGTGCAAGGTTAAGATGATGAGGGTAACTCACTGGTGAGATAAAAACTGCCTAAGTAGAAGTGACAGAAATGCAACCGAGTGTTTTTTTCAGCAGGTAAGAATCATGGAGTCATACGTTAATTTAGTTTGGAAGGACCTCTGGAGGTAAATTGGTCTAATTCCCCCATCAAAGCTCAGCCATTTTCAAAGTTACATTCCTCAGGGCCTGCAGGTGACACTGCAGTGACAAAACATGAAACAGGAAATGCTTGAACACATGAGGTAGATATAATTAGGTATAAAAGGCATACTTAAGGGTGATTCTTTGGAGTTTTTTCCAGAGAAAAATATTTTTTGAAGTCATCTGGCTCTCCTGTTTGGCCAGGCAGTGTTAAAAGTAAGTGAGATAAAAGGCTGAAATTTATGTAAAATGAGTGCTTTAGTTCTGATCATAGGGGAAGATGTTCTAATTTTTGCTAAAATAAGTCTCAGACTTCCTAGAAAAATGACAGTGATTCAGGACAGCCATGAATGCATTAAGTAGCAGCTAGGCCTTATTTAAAAATTTAATTGAATTGTCAGCATCCCAAAAAAACTCTGGATCACTGACTGAAGCACCAGTGCAGAAGTGGCTCATGGAAGACAACTGCCTCAGATGTCCAGAGATGAGAAGAGAGTTTCACGGCACAAATGTGCAGGGAGAGTGGCCAAGCTGTACCAATGTCTTCCTGAGACCCAACGTGTGATAAGCAGCAGCGCTACATGCACAAACAACACCATGTAATAAAGCACAGCGCTTTCTGCTCTCACACACACCTTCTGGCACATATTTACACTGCTTTCCATCCCATACATTAAAGCCAGAGAATATTAGTTTATTCCCACTCCTGGGAAGGGTCACCATCTTGAGATTTTATCCAGGATGCATTCAGCCTTGTTACAGCTCTGCCCACTGCTGTTTATCTGACTCAAGTTAAGGGTGAGAATCAAAGGCAAGTGAAGTTCTAGTGGGAGCTGACCTTGTTCAGCAGGGCTCTGCCATCTTCAGACAATATTCAGGTTGTCTCTATACAGCAAGAATAGGCTGACTCAATGCAAAAAATGTACTCCATATCTTCCAGTCAAAAAAAATGGATTTTGGTTTCTACTATTTCCACACGAAGAATGTTGCCATTTTTGCAGCCAAGACTGGGCTAATTTGACAGCTGAGGGGGAGAATAAAAAAAAAAAGTTAAAGGTTCTTAGGGAACAGCTTGGATTTTTTCCCTATATCATCTACAGTTTTTTGAAAACCCCAAAATTAAAAGATTGGGAAACTTACTAATTTATATGAGATTTTGTGCATGCCTAATTTCTCCTTACATTTGCTTCTTATTTTTCTGCCCATTGTTTGCTTTATGCTTTGAACTATCCATGTCAGCACAGGCTTACTGACTCTGCATGTTTTATTATTCAGGTCTGATGTATTGGTGATTAAAGTTTTGGGATCTGCCAGCTATTTTATTGTCTCAAGCTTTAATTTTGCAATGAAGGATTAAAAAGACTGCCAATCAGAAAAGCATGTAAAAGTCTGATTAAAATGTTCTTTTTCCAGTGGTAGTTTTTGAATTTATGTAAGAGCCATAGACAGAGTTTTGTCATTTCTGCAATATTTACCAAAGTGTACAATAATTATTTTTGTGATGTGACCTCTTCAACACAAGGTATATCAAAAAAACTACTGGGGCTTCGAAGGGATAATTCTGAATACTATGAATTTGTGTTTATAAAATAACTAAGTTAATCTCAAATAGTGTCTTCTCCGTGCTGTTTTGAATTGAAAGCATCAGAAGTTCCAGGCTACCACCCTGAGAAGATCAGCTTGAATAGCCCCTCAGTCCAGATCTGTTTACAATTGAACAGAAACATGCACAGCCAGAGCTAAGGAAGACAAATTCAGAAAGGTTTTAGCAGTTGGAAAAAAAAAAAGAAACCAAACCGAAAAAAGCAAAGAAAGCAAAAGAGGATGGGGTATGGCCTGTAAGCTACGAACATTAACAACAGAAAGGCAGAGGAAAGACTTCTGGGTGTAATCTTCAGAAGAGGCTGAAAGATGATCTTTATGTGTCCAGACCCTGGAGTCACATACCCCCAGTTTTATGGGCAATGAAACTTCCTCTCAATGTTTGCTGCTTCTGCCTACACAGAAACAGGACTTACGCACATTTTTTGCAAATAAACAAGGGTATACTAAAATCGTATCTAATTTGTATCAGCAATTTTTATTCAAGTAGAAAAAATCCTCACAAGGCCTTTAAATTTGATGACCCACTTAAGTGAAAAGGGCAACAGTAGCCAATGACATCTCAAAGGCAAAACTCTTCTGTAGCTCTTGAAATGCTTTCAAGAGTTGACTTTTAGTTAACATTTTGCTCTGTGATGGTCACATAGTCAACTAAAACATCAAATTACATTTCTGTTTATTCTCAAATACTGAAGAACAATGTGGGTGATTATGCACAATAGTACAAGACTGAAAGGAGAATTGCTCAAACTGATCTTCCAAGCAGGCAAATCCAGACACTGCAGACAAAGAAACTGAAAAGGTTTGGAAAAGAAATAAATTATAATCGTCAGAAAGTCTGAAAATGGACTAGAGATCTCAAATGCATTTGATACTGCTACAGCAAAGGCAGGACTTTACATAACGGACAATTCTACAGCGCTAATGGCAAATGCAAAAGAAAATTTTAGGAAAACAAATTTCTGAATTCTTGATATTAATGAATACCTGACACTTGTGAGATACTGAGAGAAATCTTGGATTTTTTTTGAAGGCAAACATACTTGTGTGTGCATACAGGTATCGTTAATTTTTAGATGGAAAATTTCAAACTGTGCAAAGCTAAGAAATGAAACACCCATTTACTTCAGAAACAAATAACTGATTCAAAGTTTTCATAGATGACAATAAATCAGATTAAAACAGGATTTTCTTGCAGCTGCAGCTTCACCTTTAGGTCTCTGACACATACGCAGTGACAGATTAAATCTGGTTGGCTGAAATTGTTTTGTCTCTGGCTGCCTGCCAAACCTTTAAGGCAGAGCTAATGTCACAGTGTTTTAAATCTAAAATTCAAAACCAAAGTAACCTTAAAGACAACCTCCCTTATCGCAGTAGCCCAAAAATTGTGGCAGTCCAAAAGCTGCATCACTTGCCATTTGTTTATCCCACAGAAGGGCGAGGCACATATGTGGGGTGGGATGAATCTGCCATCAATTTTAATCTGCCATCGCATTGTGTTTGAGCATTGACTAGAGTTCTGCTGCTGCCAGAGGAGAGGAAACTTCAGCCAAGAAATGTCATTGGACCAGACAATCTTGAGAAAAATTGTTCAGTCTGAACTGTGAGGAAAAACACACTGAAAACATGAGCCAAGGAAGCTGGAGTTTGTGAGTGAGATCAGTTCTGTACAAAGTATTAATTTTTCTTTAAATATTTAGTCCATCACCTGTATTTGGGAACAGGATGTAGAGGAGCCAAGCGATACCCTTATTCATGTAGTTAACTCTTTTTCTTTGTAGCCCAGCAGAATGAATGTGGCCAAAACAATTTTGACCTTAGCTAATGACTTCTTTAACAGCAGAACTGCCCACTAATTCAGACCCTCCCTGCATGGTCTGTGTCATTACAATCCCTTGCATGGTTTTGAATGTGAAATCAGGACTTCTCTGGGACCTTCTGTTTGACCCTGGATCCAAATAATAAGACTGCCTGCTGGTGTCCCACACAGGGGAACTTAATGGACAGACCTCACTTGACTTGATTCTAATGACCATGTTTTGTCTTTGTTACTCCCTCAGTAAAGTCCCAGCACTGTTTTCTCAGACCAGATCTTCCAGGAATATTTGCATTGCTACAGCCCATTAAGTAATTATAGACCAGGATTCCTCAAATGCCAGAATATGGGCTGTGTTCAGGCTGGACCCGTTGGAATGGGTCCAGAGGAGGGCCACAAAAATAGTCAGAAGGCTGAAGCACCTCTCCTGTGAGGAAAGCCTATGAGAGTTGGGCTTGTTCAGACTGGAGAAGGCTATGGGGAGACCTTATTGTGGTCTTTTGATGATTAAAGTGGTCTTATAAGAAAGACAGAGAAAGGCTTTTTACTAGGGTTGGAGTGACAGTACAAGTGGCAACAGGTTTAAACTAATAGAGGGTAAATTTAGATGTAAGGAAGAAATTCTTTATGACAAGGGTGGTGATACTCTGGGACAGGTTGTCCAGAGAATTTCTGGATGTCACATCTCTGGAAGTGTTTAATGCCAGGTTGGATGGGACTTTGATCAAAAGAAGAAGGAATAACCTAGAAAAATGGGACCTCTTCCATTTGACGGTCTATAGCAGTTTCCTTTTACTAACATCTGTTTTCCATCTACTCTCTATTGCTACAGTCTGGGCTTGGATGTGAAGAGTCATAGAATTGTACAATCTTAGAATGGTTTGGGTTGGAAAGGACCTTTAAAAGTCATCTAGTCCAACCCCTCTGCAGTAAGCAGGGACATCTTCAACTAGATCAGGTTGCTCAGAGCCCCATCCAACCTGACCTTGAATGTTTTCAGGGATGGGGCATCTACCACCTCTCTGGACAACCTGCTCCGGTGTTTCACCACCCTCATTGCAAAAATTTCTTCCTTATATCTAGCCTAAATCTACCCTCTTTTACTTGTAAACCATCACCCCTTGTCCCATCATAACAGTCTCTGCCAAAAAGACTGTCCCCATCTTTCTTGTGGGTCCCCTTTAGATAATGGAAGGCCACCGTGAAGCATCCCTGGAGCCCTCTCTTCTCCAGGCTGAGAGAACAACCCCAACTCTCTCAGCCTGTCTTCGCAAGAGAGGCGTTCCAGCCTTCTGACTATTATTGTGGCCCTCCTCTAGACCCACTTAAACAGGTCCACATCTTTCTTGTGCTGGACACAGTCCTTCAGGTAGCACTTAGGTTTTGTATTTTGGATTTTTCCTAATATTTCATTTAATTAGTATCCCTTGGCATTTTATAGATGCTCATGGGGTATCTCAGGAGCATGAGGAGAACTCATTCCTTCATTAACTCTAATTTCCTCTTGCACTGCTAAACAGCTGGTTTTGAAACCAAGGGAGAAAACAAATTCATAGAATTAACTTCCAGGGGACACAGTCATTTAAGCTGTCACATGTAATACAAACCATCTTGTGTCAACCAGTTACCTCTGTATTTAACCCAATTACTGGTGTTGAATAAAGCATAGCTTGTGGTTGGCTGAAATATGTACAGTGTGACACCTGATTTACAGACATAAAGAGATGGCTCTATCATCTCTCCTGAGTCAGTGCCAGCCATTAATCACACTCAGCATCAAACTTTTGGGCCTTACTCCTCATTTGAATGACTCTGGATCAGCATGCCACTCAGCTGGCAGCCACTGCTGCTTGTTTAAAGAACCCATGGGAACATGGGATTTTTTTAACCTAAAGGTGTTTCTTTGCTATAATTCAGTCACTTCTCAGTCATTTATTTGACAAATTCAACACAATGACTTTCTTGAATATCCCAGTGAAACGCATTTTCTTCAGTCTACAAAAATGAGGTGTGACGCTCTTTTGCTCATCTTTTTTTCAATTTTTCTGGTTGAATTTTGCCCTTGAAAGCACAAATTCCCACAAGCCATTCTGGTATCATTGTCACCAACCCCATATGCCACAGTAAAATCATTTTACTTTTCCTACGCAAAGATTACTACTTTCATACTTCTTTCTCCATCACTGTCATGGATCTGCTTGTTTAATGATTTTTCACAGTTGCTTCTTTCCACAACACAGTCACAGAATCACAGAATCACAGAAAGTTAAGGTTGGAAGGTACCTTGAAAGATCATCTAGTTCAACCCCCCTGCCAGAGCAGGATCACCTAGAGTAGGTCACACAGGAACGCATCCAGGCAGGTTTTGAAAGTCTCCAGAGACGGAGACTCCACAACTTCTCTGGGCAGCCTGTTCCAGTGCTCCGTCACCCTCACAGTGAAAAAGTTTTTCCTAATGTTTTTGTGGAACTTCCTATCTTCCAGTTTACATCCATTGCCCCTTGTCCTATCACTAGACATCACTGAAAAGAGCCTGGCTCCGTCCTCCTGACACTCACCCTTTATATACTTATAAATATTAATGAGGTCACCCCTCAGTCTCCTCCAAGCTAAAGAGACCCAGCTCCTTCAGCCTTTCCTCATAAGAGAGCTGTTCCCCTCCCTTGATCATCTTGTGGCTCTGCGCTGGACTCTTTCAAGCAGTTCCCTGTCCTTCTTGAACTGAGGGGCCCAGAACTGGACACAATATTCCAGATGTGGCCTCACCAGGGCAGAGTAGAGGGGTAGGAGGACCTCTCTTGACCTTCTAGCCACCCCCCGTCTAATACACCCCAGGATGCCATTGGCCTTCTTGGCCACAAGGGCACATTGCTGGCTCATGGTCATCCTGCTGTCCACCAGAACTCTCAGGTCCCTTTCCCCTACACTGCTCTCCAACATATCATTCCCCAACCTGTACTGGCACTTGGGGATGTTCTTTCCCTCTACACTTGCCACTGTTGAATTTCGTAAGATTTCTTCCCCCCAGTCCTCCAGCCTGTCTAGGTCTCTCTGAATGGCAGCACAGCCTTCTGGTGTGTCAATCACTCCTCCCAGTTTTATGTCATCAGCAAACTTACTGATTGTGCATTCTGTTCCCTCATCCAGATCATTGATAAATATGTTGAATAGTACTGGTCCCAGTACTCCAGTAGATACAGACCTCCAACTAGACTCTGCCCCACTGACCACAACTCTAACTTCTTCCCTTCAACCAGTTCACAATCCACCTCACTACTCCGTCATCAAGTCCACACTTCCTCAGTTTAGCTACGAGGATGCTGTGGGAGACAGTGTCAAATGCTTTACTGAAGTCTAGATAAATCATGTCCACTGCTCAGGCACCATCCATCCACCTGGTTATGTCCTCATAAAAGGTTATCAGGTTGGTCAAACACGACTTCCACTTAGCAAAGCCATGCTGACTGCTCCTAATGACCCTCTTATCCTTGATATGCCTAGACACAGCACCTAGGACAAGTTTTTCCATCACCTTTCCAGGGATGGAGGTGAGGCTGACTGGTCTGTAGTTACCTAGGTCCTCCTTCCTGCCCTTTTTGAAGACTGAAGTGACATTTGCTTTCCTCCAGTTCTCAGGCACCTCACCTGTTGCCCATGACTTACCAAAGATGATGGAGTGGCCTAGCAATGACATCTGCCAGCTCCCTCAGCACCTGCAGGTGCATTCCATCAAGACCCCCCTCATTTTTCAACAGAGCAACTCTTCTGACCTTGACACATTTGCAGTCAATTTTTACCTAGGTGTGAAGTGCCTATCTACCAATGAATCCATCATTTCTGCTTCCCTAGAGCTTTCCCCCTCCCCTTACAGTAACCTTTTTTGTTTCCTACAGCAGCAGTACACGGGAAGGATCATGGTGCCTCGCAGGAAATTTCCAGCTAGGTACCACCATAGAAAGAGAAAAAACATTTGGGTCTGAGGAGTTAGAGATGGAATTGAAGAGGCTGCCTTACTGCTTCCCCTAAAATAAAGCCTCAATACTAAAAAAAGAACACACGCCTAAAAGAACCACTTCAGCTCCTCATTTAAAGAAAAAGCAGCAAAAAGGCAGCATGGCCTATATCTGGAGTAGAGGAATAAGCTATGGACCTGCATGGGCAGAAAGTCCTTAGAGAAGGGATTGCCTTGCCCTTTAACAACACAAAACATGTGAGGCAATGTTTTCATTCAACAGCTGCTGATAAAGAAATTATTACTGAGGAGAGCTACCAAGCTCATGAGAGGTTTAGAGAACAAGTCGTATGAGGAGAGGCTGTGGGAGCTGGGTATGTTTAGTTTGGAGAAGAGGAGGCTGAGGGGGGACCTCATTGCCCTCTACAACTGCCTGAAAGGAGGTTGTAGAGGTGGGTGTTGGCCTCTTCTCCTTAGTAACTACGGACAGAACCAGAGGAAATGGTCTGAAGTTGTGGCAGGGAAATCATAGAATCAGAATGGCTAGGGCTGGAAGGGACCTCCAAAGGTCACCTAGTCCAACCCCCCTGCAGTGAGCAGGGACACCCTCAACTAGACCAGGCTACTCAGAGCCTTGTCCAGCCTTAGCTTAAATATCTCCAGAGATGGGGCCTCAACCACCTTCCTGGGTAGCCTATTCCACTGCTCTACCACCCTCAATGTAAATAACTTCTTCCTGATGTCCAATCTAAATCTACTCTTCTCTAATTTAAACCCATTACCCCTCGTCCTTTCACTACAGGACCTCGTAAACAGCCCCTCTCCAGCCTTCCTGTAGGCCCCCTTCAGGTACTGGAAGGTTGCTATTGGGTCACCCTGGAGCCTTCTCTTCCTCAGGCTGAACAACCCCAATTCCCTCAGTCTGTCAGGGAGGTTTAGATTAGGTATTAGGAAGAAATTCTTTACAGAAAGAGTGGGGAGGCACTGGAACAGCCTGCCCAGGGAGGTGGTTGAGTCACCATCCCTGGAGGTATTTAAGAAACAGGTAAACCTGGTGCTTCAGGACATGCTCTAGTGGCAGGCATCTAGAGGGTTATTTTCTGGTTTTGAAGTTGTGTTTGATCAGGGTATTTATGTGTTTGGGGTTTTTTAGGTTTGGGTTTTTTTGTTTGTTTGTTTTGGGTTTTTGTTGTTGTTGTTGTTATGAGTATGGTTGGACTCAGTGATCTAGGAGGTCCTTTCCAACCGTGAATATTCTGTGATTCTGTGATTATTATACTTGAATGGGATGCAGGTGCCCAGGTTCTGGCCATGGGGAACTGCAGAGGCAGCCTCTGTGAGGTGAGGCCAGGGCTGCCCTGTGCTGGTTTTGACTGGTTCCAACAGCCCCACAGGAGAATACAGCTGAGTCCCTCAGCCAATCTAGCAGTACTTTGGGGAAAGTATGTAAAAAAGGACATGAAAAAAGCTGGACAGGGAGAGGAGGAGGGAATAAGGTAGTAGGAGAAAGGAGTCAGTGACAAAAATAACCATTTACTGGCCAATTCCCCATAACTGTAGGTAAAGACAATTAGAAGGTGTCATCCCTCACCCCCCAAAATAAAACAAAATGAAACCAAAACCCAACCAAACAAAAATTTTCAAACCCAAACCAAACAAAACCCACCAAACAAACCCCAAAATAAACCCCAACTTCCCACAGACACAACAGGAGCAAGTTAGATGTCCAGTTTTTCAAAGTGATCTCCAGTTTCTGGCAACCTCCATGACTTTCAGTACATTCAAAAGTAAATGGGCATTCCAAGAATGAACTATGGATAGGAAGGCCTAAAGCAGAGGTAGGGGTGGAGTGCATCAGACCCACCTCCCACCCATGCTGGAGAGACCCAGCCTCAAAGCAGCACAGGATCAGGCTGAAACGGCAGTAGGAAAACCATTAAATGGATGCTTTCAGTCACAGAATTCTTGTTAGTATTCCACCCCCCATCCCTCACTGGAAGACCACTACTTCAGAAACATTCCAGCTGTAAGATGCAATGAGGCTGCAGTGTCAGGAGAATCTGACTCAGCTCCAGATGATGACTAATGGAACCTACAAATACCTTGCTTAGAGGGAGCAGAAGTCATAGCACTCTGCAAGCATCTAAAGCATCTACACCAATATGCAAGAAGCACTGAGGAGAGGTCCTTGGTCATAACACTTAACTGCAGCAATAATACACAGTTGTGTGGGAGAGAGACACCCTAGAAAATGACATTGACAGTACACTTAAGTCTCTACCACACCTTTCTATTAAATATTTCACATATTTCACCATATTACCTTGCATGGACGTCTGGAATTACAGGGACTCTATAGGGAGGAAAAGTTCAAATAGAGAGGAAGAGTATAAATGTTACTAGGAATGCAGGGATTTCAGGCAAACACACTGTGTTTGCAGACAGGGTGCGCTCAGAATCGGTTCCATCTTAACTACAGCAGACCCCAACTGTGCTTCTGAAGATGAATATGTTTTGGAAGGGATTTTCTTAAATTCAGAGCTAAGGAAAGCTGGCAGGCGCTATGGAGCACTCAAGTCAGACAAAGACAGTAATAGAAAGATAATTGTTATCTGGAAGCAGAAGATAGGACAGAAACTTCAACTAAAGCAAAGCTGAGAAACGTTACAACTGCAGAAGTCTGAAAAATAACAGGGTTCTGACATTGAATTTCAACAAAATTAGGTTCCAGGCCAAGACTAAAAATGATCATGTGTATATACCTCACTGCAGAAGCTTCTGAGCAATAATGGGTAGACAAGAACTCTGGATAATGGAAGAAAACTTTGCTATAATAAGGACTAATGGAACGATAAAGATCAATAGAAGAACACAATCTTTGGTTTCAAACTATACTTGAAGGACATACTAGGCTTCAGAGGTGAGGGTGCTGTAGCACAGAACACAGTGAGGTAATGTTTTGAGATATTCATAAAGTAGGGTCCAAAAGTCCCAAATATAAGAATATCAGTATACTAGCGGGCTACACCATTATCCTCTTGATGAAGAGGACAAAAAAATTCAGAATGCATAATGTTAATGGACATCAAAGCAGTAATCAGTCTAATAAAGCAGAAAAGAGTGGATGACATTGGTTTTCTGCTTACAAAAATGAGTCAGGTGTCATGTTGGGTGACAGTTTAGAAAAATAATTTCTTGATGTGTTAAATAAATTATCACTTAGCACAGCTGACTCCAGAGTTCACAGAGACAGGAGAGTATTTTCAGTGCAATTTGACATGAAAGACAAAAGTCTGTTTGCAAAACAACTGTTGTTGATGCACTGAAAAACAATGACCACTTCAAACACTGGCTCATTGTCCTTCAGGAATTACACACACGCACACAAAAAAAGGAAAAACAACACAGAAGTAAGGTACTATATTTTTTGAAAGGGGATTTTAAACCTAATGAGGAAGCAGGTTGAAAAAGAAATAACATCAGAATTAAATCCCTATCCTAATACAGAAAGACAAGGGGAAAAAAAATTAGTCCAGACCCAGAAAGGCATTTCCGACTAAGAAAGGTAAACATGAATCTAGGAAGTGAAGTGAGGAAGCCCTTAAAACAAAAGAGAACTTTTACATGGATAGGCTGAAGAAATTACGTGAGCTACAACAGTAAAAAGAAATCTGGTCTCAGTGAGGCCAACCCAGAGAAACATAAACAAAATACAGAACTGTCTTGGTTCCCTTTTGGAATATTTCCTACTTATTCTTTATTACAATGGCTTTGTTAACATAAGATGTTTGGGAGAATAGCAAGATTGAGGTCACACTGCTGTTACTCAGTAGTTCTCTGCACATATGCAACCTGGTGAGAGACACCAAGCTGAGAGAAGTTATTCTTGTTCTCACTCAGGAGAATAGGAACTAAGTTCAAAGTGATCTTGGCAAATGGGAGAAGTGGTCCAAAACAAGCAAGGTGAAATCTGACAGAAAGGTACCAAGTGCTACATCTAAGAGGTGAATTACATCACATAGAGAATGCCCAGTCACTGACTTGTTAGTGAATAGTCCTACAATACTATGACCCGAAGCATACAGCAGTTCACACACTAAAGAGAAGCCAGCAGAGCAGCATTGTAAAGAAAAACACGTGCCACGTTAAGAAGAGAATAATGTGCAAGATGTGGACGGTGTTATTTGAAAGATACACAGAGTTATGGAGAAACCTCAGTTGGAGAACAATTGTCCAGTTTTAGGCATGAGATTTCAGGAAAGAGAGAGAACAACTGTCATAAAGCTAGAACGGAAAAAGAAAAAAAAAAAATTCTTCAGAAGGCGTTACCCATGAAGGCTGGCAAAAAAATGCATTTTCTTAATCTATAGAAGAAAAGACTACAAAACTAACAGGCCTTAAATACATGGAAAACTTATTGAAGTGGATACTTCATGTCCACAGCAGTCAATGAGAGACAAAACCCATCAAAACAAACAACAGAAGAAATCAGCCTAGCATATAAAACAAAAGGCTTGATTTGGAAATTAGGAAAAAGTTTTCAGTTCTTTGCATATTACAGCATTACAACATGCTATCTAGGCAGAGGGGTGAATCTCTTTCATTGGAAGTTTCTAGAAACTTCTATAAATATTCAGAGTAGTCAGCCAGGTCTCTTTCATCCCTGTATTTTATGATTGTTACATGATTTTAAGAGACATAACATCACGCTTCTGCTAGGGCAAGATTTCCATTCCACTAACATGAATATGCTGTAGCCCCCAGAATTCCATTGGGTTAGCAGAGGACATCCGTTAGGTCCAGTAATCAAAAGATCTGTGATAACACCAAGATTCAGATTATGCAGAGAGATATTTGAAAACTGGTGTTAAAGAAAATAAAACAAAACAGGAACAAACAAGTGAAGGATTAGATTAGCAAGGGGGGAGGGGGGGAAGGGGAATGGGACAGGACAAGAATGAAGGTCACTTTGACTTGGGTGTAGGGAGTCCAGGGCTGGGACAGCAGAACATGACAGGTAAGACTTCAGGCCGAAGTCCTACATTTCCTTACATTTCATGAGGAAACAACAAACAAAAACCCTATGGACCTCATGGGTAAAGCAAAGGCATTTCAAAACCTCTGCAGAAAGATAAGAATTTGTTGCTATAAAAGGTATAGATGAATGAAGAGCCCACAGAATACAAAGAGCTTCCCCAAATATCATCATGAAATCTCACTGAAAATCCTAATAACAATTTCTTTATAAAAAAAAAGAAATAAATAAGAAAAAACCTCAGGAGTGAAGCAGTAAGAGCAGTATTCAGAAAACTCACAGTATTTGATTCTTTAGAGCTGCCCAATATATTCCACACAGATAGTATAGGAGGGAATTGGGGGATATGGATGCCTTTAGCTATGATGCACAGGATGAAGGGAAGAGGTGAAAGGAAAGCTCACTTTCTAAATGCAAGCAAAACCGATAAATCACAGCTTGGCTGGCGTGGCAAACGCCAGACCCTCTGGCAGCTTTGTAATTACTCCCTAAATGTGGTCTCAACCCTCTTGATGTGGAGATAAATAACTTTATGAGCAAAGCAATTAAAGCCTTGGGCAACACTGCCGGCAAAACTTGGTCACTGTGTGTCACTATCCATTTGCCAGAGAGGTATACAAGTGATACTGAGTTTATTAAACCAGAGCACTGGTTTCCACTCATCAACCTGCCAGAGATCTTCTTTGGATGGCCCTCAAACAATTGTTTCTACTCTCCCAAGCAATGAAACATCCTGGTTCAAGGGCTGAACCTGATGCGAGCTGAGAGACCCTCTGAGAAGTGTGCTAGGCATTTTATTCCTATCCGCTCTCCCAGAAGAGAGCAGTTTTCTTCACTGTAGGTCTGCTACCTACTGGGGAACCTTTGAAGGAATTATCAGTCATTGTGATTGGATTCCTCCTCTTCTCAGGAGAGATCATGCTCAGCTGAAACAAGAGCTATCACTGTGACAGTAACAAATAACTGAAGCAGAGCCCTGCTTGCTGCGTTCCTCCCTTCCTTTTACACAAGCATTTCTCTACCCCTCTCCTGAATGGTCGCATTTTCTCTAGAACTCCTGTCTATCCAAAACAGTACATGCCTCCAGGTTTGTCTGACATCTCCGGCCTGCTTGTATCAACAACTCTGGAAAGCCCTCCTGCAATCACATATGGCTGGGCAAAATAGCACTATACTATGATACCTGAATACTATCATTCAGTAAGGAGCTACTGGCCAGCTCAGCTCAGAAGTACTCATATACTGCAGCATCCACAAACAAAACAAAAGAAAACCAAAAAAGGAAAAAAAAAGCCACCACAACAACTACAAAAAAACCAAACACACCCCCAAAAACTAAACACCAAAAAACCAAACCCACAGAGCAACAACAACAACAACAAAACAAAAACCCCACCAACAAAAAAAACACCTAGAAAAATTACCATGTAGGATGCAAGCTAGAGTATTAGACATGCTATGACTAGCTTGCACAACCCCAAAGCAGCCCTCATATGCCAGCCCAATCACCTGGTGGGGATTCCACTAGCATGCAAGGCAGGCATGGACTAGCCAGCAAATCACTGTCACAGCAAATCAGGTCATCCTCTGCCTGATTCCTTACATGAGGTGAATGACTGGAGGGACACCGGTATGGACTGGACTGCTTTCTAACCCTCTTAGGCTGCAGGGCTCACTTTATGTGAAAAAGTGGGATAGCTTCTGATATCAAGTAAAATGAACAAATTCCAAATATTTCAGTTTTGAGAAACTGATTTCTTTTCTTTTGGCAGTTATTTGAAATCAGAAGAGGTAAAAAAAAAATCAGCACAACAGCCATTTCATTCAACATTCTTCCTGGCAAATAGATTTGTAGGGTTTTGTTTGTTTTTGTTTTGGTTTGGGTTTTATTTTATTTTTTAAAAATTGTGTTTTTTTTTTTTTTATTTTGTTTGTGGTTTTGTTTGGTTTGGGGTTTTTGTTTTGTTTGTTTGTTTTTTTTTTAACCTGGTTTGTTGGAAACAAAACTGGAAAGAGTATTGTTTTATTAGAAGGCAATGCTTCTTGGAAGCCAGTACTGACTGATAATTGAAACCACTACTAGGGGGCACTGTGACGTTCAAAGGAGGTGCAACTCTGCTACCCATTGCTTGTTACCGTGCTCATGCAATCTTTCACAACATCCTGCGTACACACACAGCTAAATTCCAGTTTGGGTCATTTCAATCTTTCTAGTAAAGTATCTCTTAAACTTTAAAATGCATACAATGCATTTTGGGTTTTTTGCCCTTTCCTTAGCACAAAGAGACACTGGCTGCTGCTTTAGAGGTGATTATGTTTCAGTGACTGGGGAAAATGAAACTTGTTTGTAAATCAGTTTGAGATCATTCAGGACAATCATGACAATGTAATGTAAGAGTTAAGAATGATAATAGCAATCATAATAATAATGAATATTTCTTTCCCACTGCAATGAACCCATCTGGAAGGCCTCAGTGTGAGGCTTCAGAAGTATCCAAAACTGTGATTAGAGAGAAATTCATTTCAGCAGGAAGGTGGAAGCTCAGAATGCCAAAGAAAGAAAAAAGGAAGAGAAAAATCCTTTCTAGTTTTGGCCAACAGACCTAATCGGAAATTCTTTTGAAATGTTATTCTCTGGAAGAGAGCTCAGTTAGCAATATTCTGCAAATGCTCAGCCCACTTCATCCATCTGCCAAGCTGAGAATGAATATTCATAGCAAGTTATTTTAATCATTGTGTTTTTCTTGATGTGACATAATTCTATGTAATTTTTCCCCCCGGAAAAAAAAAAAAAAAAATCACCCAACAAAAAAACCCAATCCTCTTTTTATGCTGTCAAGTCAGAAAGTTTTTCTCCATCTGCAAGAAAAAAGGGACATTGGGTGTCTCACACATGGGTTGTAGCAACATCCTCATCAATGCTTCTCAAACCCCAGCATTAACAACCTAGCTAATGTCACCAGTGAAAACAGCATGTGCTGGTTTTTAACCTATCCTCTTGAATGCAGGGGATTAATCTCTCACACAAGTGATGATTGGGTGAGAGTGCCAGACTAATGCAGGCTAAGAATGGGATATATGGGCAACCCATATCTGGGGGAGCAAGGGAGGCTGCACTGTCAGCTAGGTTTGGAGAGCTCTGGGCTAGGACAGCACAGGTGCTGTGGTTTGAGGATGAGGGAAACAGGCAGAGCACTACTGCAAACATGTCCAGAGGGTGCTGCTTGTACCCACACACCTACATAAGCACATACTACATAAAAATGCTTTACAGTTTTTGAGAGGTTCTTAAAATAGTTCTTGGTCAACACTTAGCAGAAGTGCACATTTTTGGCAAAACTGTCCAGGCAGAGACAGATTATAAATATTTTAAACTCCATAGAAGTACCTTGGGAACAAGTGGGGATTTTCCCTGTTTCTAATTGGTGCTCTCAGTTCTCAGTACATCGACATGACATTTTATCAGAGTTGAAAATCCCAAGGAAAATGTTGTATATGCAGTAACAAAAAGTCTAAAATATTCAATGCTTAACTGATGCAAGCACTTCCCAGATGTCATAGATTTAACTGCTGGGACAGGGCAAGCTGGGTTACAGTTCTACTCAGTGGAAAGAAAGACAACACAACTAGGTTTACTTAAAATCCAGGCATGTGTTTTACAGATCAATCCTGCCTCTTCTTCGTGCTCTGGGTTGTTGCACCTTGGATGCCGGATGCCTGCAATGTTACCGTTGTCAAGGGTAGAGAGAGGTTGAAGTCCAATTGTCACTTTTTGCATGTTTCCATGCAGAACTGTTAAACAAGAGTTAGCTTCCATACTGATGGATGGCATGGGACAGAAAGCTAGATAGATCCATAAGAAAGAAGATCCATAACCCTTATAAACAGGCATTAGCTCCACTGATGATCCTCATGAAGATCACTTTGCTGATCAGGAGGAGCTTTGCTGATCAGCACCAGCTTTGAATCTGACCTACCTGGAGTACAAAATGACTTCCCTGGCTTAAGAGAAGAAAAATAATCTGTCTCAGAAGACAGGCTACAACCTAGCCCTTTCAGAACAACCCTATGGATTGCATTTGAGAAAACCTCAATTCTACAGAAATGTAATAGGCAGTCTACACAATGGCTTTCTAAAAATACAGCACTGAGAAGAAGAAGACTCTCCTAGGACAGCTTGAATTCTCTAGTAAATACTAAGCAAGATTCCATAAAAAAAATGTCTAAAAGTTAGCAAATTCCATTAGGGAAATCTTTAACGATGGAAGATTATTACCAGCTGAAGGCCTAGCAACGAGTTCCTGGCTCCCAAGCCAAGTCCTGGTGGACAATGTCTGTATGTACAGCTGAGCAACTAACTCATGCCAAATAAGACAGCCAACAAAATTCAGCTTCTGTCCATGACCAGAGGGCCATTGCTTTGAATTTGGTTTTGTTTATTTTTGTTTCCCAATTATGTTTGTTAAACTGTTTACACTTTTTTTCATAAATTATTTCAACACACACTCTATATTCCAAATTCAAATGGTACTGTTTAACTGCAATTCGTCAGATAAGTAATATTCTTACTGCCTGAGCACTGAACAGCTTCTGGAGTGCTGTGATAGCTTGCAGTGTACAAATTAGCTAAGGGGAGCACATACAACATATCTGAATGTCCCTAAGATTTTCAAATAAGACCAAGAGAGAGAATGTGTGTACATGGGGGTCCTCTAGAAGGAAAATGAGATAAAGGCAAAATCAAGGCTATCTTCTCATCCCTGATGCCATATTTTGAAGGGTGCTTCTCTACCATCTTCCTAGTTGTTGGGTGGTTTTTTTTAGTCTAAACGCTAACTGTTTGAAATTCATAACAAATACCTCCCAGCCAGTTCCGTATTCTGATTCCAAAAACCATAATAACTGATATTCTCAACACAGTCTGGCAAGGGAGCACTTTTGGAAGGGGTGAATGCCTTTCAGATAAAATATTTTTTTATTAACTTTTTTCATTCCAAACACATTATGAAGATTTTTCTCAAAAGTTCCTCAAATAAAAGCTTTGGGGTTGAAAAAAAAAAAAAAAAAAAAAGCCAAAACACCATTACCATGTAACAGCAGAAATAACTTACAGGAAATCTGAATCAATTTCATTGTCACTTTTAACAGAAATCACACATTTAATTTTAGTCAGGTATGAATGTGTACCAGTTTGTATTCCATTTTAAAAGCTGAAATATTTTGAGTCATTTAGCAGTTGAGATGATAAAGAGAAATGTAATGTTTCAGAATCTCTGAAATGAAACATCTCTACGATGTCAAAAGAAAACCTTTCCATATGCCTAAATATTTCTTTCATAAAAAAAATATAGGGATTTAATCTTTTTTTCCATCTGCTTTTGGGGAAAAAAAAAAAAAAAAAAAGCCATGTTTGTAATTCTTAACACTTCCAAGAGGGATGAAACTCTGTTTTGACAAACTCCTGAAAACAGGCCTATAAATGTAGTTCAGAGATTTCCTCCTGTTGTGGCAATTACTGACAAGACAACTTCAAAGAATCTGTCTCATGGAAACATGTGTATAATCTACTCCATCAAAGTACTTTCCTTGTTAAGGTGCCACTCTATTTCTTGATACACAATGTCTGAGCATCCAGCGGACCAAGGTAGTTGTAATACACAAATCATTGTCCTGAAATTATTTAGAAAGACCTTATAGGAAATATTTCCAAATTAATTTGTGGTTTTGACTGCCCTAATTTTGGATTCTCTGACCATTCAAGATCCAAGGCACAGAAAGAGAAGTTCTCCTGGTATTGTAGTTTAATATATGCCACAGAGCACCTGCTCCTTAAAACTCCAGATTAACACGATGAACATCACAGGGTCACAGGGTGTCAGGGATTGGAAGGGACGTTGGACATCTTCAAGTCCAACCCCCCTGTAGAGCAGGACCATATAATCCAGCACAGGTCACACAGGAACGCATCCAGGAGGGTTTTGAAAATCTCCAGAGGAGACTCTACAACCTCTCTGGGGAGCCCGTTCCAGTGCTCTGTGACCCTTACAGTAAAGAAGTTCCTCCTCATGTTAAGGTGGAA
>JAAGNO010007266.1:0-18441 GCA_033439905.1 Ceryle rudis
AATTAAATAAATAAATGGAGTCTTTGAAAGCAAACCTTAACAGCTACCGCATCATGAGAAGACCCCACTGAAGCTGCTGAACTCCATACTAATGCTCAGCCAAGCTGCTGTTCAAAAGGCAAATTCACCAATTAGTCAAGTGAAGACAATCTTGTTTGATGAACCGTATTTTAGTTTGGTGCTGGTGTTAAACTTGCTTGGGTGTTAAAATTTGTTTTTCATTTTGCATGTACTCTGTACCGGAATGATAGATGCTAAAGGCTTTTTGCTGACTCAGGCACCAGCAAAACCATGCTTTGCTGAAACACAAAGCTGACCAAGATAGGCGAGAGTTAGTGCCAGAACTAAACCAAAACTGGTGCCTCAGCCCGAACTTGGGCACTCAGGGAGAGCACCTCAGGTACAATTCAACTCCTGGGACAGTGCCCCATTGCCATGCCTGATTCGTATGTATATTAATTCCTGAAAAATTAGTGACACTCTCCCTACAGTACAGCCAATGCAAGACGTACACAACCACTGCATGAGGAAGCCAGGGCTGCAGCTGTTCACGTCTCAGCTGTAGCAGTATCAGCAATATCTCCTGGCTTCTCTGCTGTGGAGGATGCTTGTCAAGCAACAATCTGGTACCATGGATCAGTTACAGCCCCAGGCCCACTGAACACACTGTAGAACTGTGCGAGCACAGTTGCACAGAAAGACATCAGTATTTCACCAGCAACAAAAGCTGCTAGGTCATTTCTGGGTACATTTTGAGAATTTTCTTTTACCAGCTACCACTGTTTCACAACTTGGTTTAATATTTATTTTTTTTTAGATATAGTAGGGAAAGGACCTGAAAGCAGAGGGGAAAAAAAAAAAAAAAAGGCATTATATCAAATGCAGTTCAAGTCTATAGGGAGATCAGATAGCCTAATTCTATAGACCATACTCAACCATTAATCTTGTAATTATTATTGAAATTAAGTCTGACATCTGTTCCACGACAAACTAAGAAAACAGAATGCTTCCACTATAACAACAGTTGGTTAAAAACGCCTTGGGCAAGTACCTCCCTAGACGTGGGCCAGCACTGTGACTGGCCTCGCTGTTGTGACAGGCTGCAGCGCTCACAAGACAGCGATACTCAGCGTGGAGCAGGGCTCAAACCTCTTTTGTTAAACAATTTCCAAGCGATTTCAGCCTGTAAGAGGAGCTGCAGGGGCATATGTTGTGTTTTGCTTCCATCAGCAATAAAAGCATAAAGCTACCACGAGACGGTTCTTGTTTCTTGAGGTGCCCATCTCTGGAGGCAGTTTGCCAGCTGGCACTTGCTGCACATAAAAGAGGAATTTATCAGCATTCTTGCCGTTTTTCACTGCAACCTCACTGTTGGTTTTTTCAAACCACAGCAACACAGATACTTCTGTTACAACAGGTAGGAACACGTGAAGTTACCTCAAGTCTGAGGAGAAGCCCAAGATACACTAAACTCTGCACCAAGTTGATTAAGCCTGTGCCAAAAGCAAACATTTTCCCCAAAGCTGTCACAAACCACCATTATTTGTCACAGGCTTAGTAAGGTATGTCATTGCTTCACACTACGTGTCAGTACAATCACAGTGCCAATCTCCTTTTAGCCACATCTTCTTCTAATAAAATAGGTTATTTTTACACCAAATGACAGCAGCTTTTAAAATCCTATATCAAAATCACACACAAAAAAATGACGCAGCCTCCCAAGCAAACATCTTTTCTTTGAAACTCTGAATCTAAAACTCTTCCTTGCACATATCTAGATTCGCAGTGCACCTCAGTGCTACATTACATAAAAATACACCCAACTTCAAAACACTGTAGCATGTAAGATTTAAAAAAAGACACTTTACATTTTTTTAAAGATAGTTTATTACTTCATTAGACCATGATGTGTTAAGTTGCAGTAATTCCAGACAGACAAGTTGATCCAAACAGTAAGTTGATGGAGATGGTTATTTATTACCCGCTTCAAGACAAAGCTTGCCCTCTTCATAATTGTCTGCCCCATCATCCAAGGAAGATGAAAAGAGACAGTGTAATTTCAGCTGGAGCAGGGTCACAACAGCAGCATAATCTCCACACAAACAATGAGATACTTTCAGAGCCAAACAGAAATATGAACACACTAACCCTGTTCTTTCAGAACATTTAACCACAGGTACTTTTTGCTGGCTTTGTTCTCGAGAAGTGGAAGATTTCACCTTATGGAGGTTCCCATAAGATGAAGACAGACAAGATAGCTGAGCACAACATAAATAAATAAATAAATATCAAGGAGTGCCAGGTTAACAAACTAAAAGCACCCACCAACTGTGTGTGCCAACTTTACAGCTCTTACAGTCTGATCTTGGTAATTACCAAGGACGTTAAATTCTCAGTGACTAACAATCTCCAGAGGGAGGGCAGTTAGAACATCAGAACAAGTGGGCTTTCTCCTCAGGTTTCCAGACATGCCCTGACCATGGTGCACCGCAGCACAGCCCTGCTGCTGACATCCCCGAGGTGTATCCAGGGACAGGGCAGGGCTGGAGGCACCGTCAATGCAAGTGGAACATCAGCCAGGCATCAGATCATTTTAGTCATGAACTCATAAAAGTACAGTTGCTTGGGGTTCTGCAGGTTTTTCAGTTGTTTTTCATACAAGTAACACGCTCATTTTTATATTGGAAAGAGAATCCTGCTGAAATTAGTCACAAATCAACTAGACAAAGAACAAGGGGGTCACATTCTTCACCAAAAAGCAAAGCAGAAGAAACCAGATAGTTTATTTTAAAAGCACCTATACAAGTATAGCCTTTAAATATAATTCACTTTAAAATGTCTCACGAATATAAAGCACAGTGATGTAGTTCCATCACCTACCACTGTCTGCACAAACTCACCTTGAAACTGTCAAATTGCTACTGACTTTGTCTCCTGCTTGGCAATGTTCTCATCCATGGATGCAGGGTCAGAGCTAGCCATCAGCATGCAGAACATGCACCATCTCAGCATCTCGGATGTGAGCCCCAACACCAGGCTAGGGAGGGTATGGGGGAAAAAAAAAGAAAACAAACAAACAAACCCAAAAAAAACCAGAAAAAAGAGATTGACTAGATGTTATAGTGAAAATTATTTGGATTTAAAAAGCCTTGCCCTGGACTGTACTGCCAGAGCACTGCAGCAGCGTCACCAGGCAGACACTGGTGGACTGCTTTGTATCAGCTCTTCCCCCTCTCCTGCACCGCTGCTTGAAGCCTTCCAAGAAGCTACTGATTTCTTGGCTCTCACTGTTCTCTTAGACAGGGAGTGAGCCAGACATTTCACTACCACATATGAGCAAGACAGCAGTGTTACAAGAAAAAAGCAAAACCAGAAAGAAAACCAAAAAAACACTGAATGCCCCCTTCTCATGCCTCACTACTGATTTTAAAATAGGTTTGGAGAGACTTTGGCAGGAGGCAGAGATTAAAAAAATAATCCACTGTGTGGGAACACAACCTTTTGGATTTACCCAGTACACCACAGGGCTAGATAGACTCCATGTAAGACCAGTAACACAAATTAATTCAATAAAACCAAAATGAGGCATTGAACTCAACTTGTTATTTAACTAAACTTTAATTAAACAACTCAGCTTGTTTAACTGAGTAGGGAAGGTATCTTAAACATCACACTTGAGCCTTTCAAAGCTCTCACAGTACTACAAAGGAAAGTGAAGGAACCAAAAGACAGAGTGTTATGACCACTTTTTTTTTTTTTTTAGAGTTGCAAACTCCTAAAAATCAAGTTCTATTCAAGTTGAAAACCAGGAAAACCCCTCTGTAGCCATTACACTCGTGTGAAGTTTCAGTCATATCAAAATATTGGTCTTTGCAGCTACGTGACCTTCATTTTCTCAGAGAAAAAGTTGTGCACAAGTGCCCAAATAGTCACCTGCCAATAATGAAAAGGATTTGTCAGAATGATGGATTCTGAATGCAAAAGATACATGTAAGTTCTTAGTCTAAAGATGTAACTGAAATATTTGAAGTTTTCATGAACAATTTCAGAACGTATAATCTGAAGTTTCCTGTTCATGTATTAAAACTTAATCCATTTCTTAGTATTTCTGTTTTAATGAATCTGAGTAAGAGGTTAAAGCATGCACGAGTAAAATGATTACAGCCTCTCCAAAATGCAGTCATTAAGTTCAGGATCAGATGGCAACTGTGCTGTAGATTTTATCTAGAAAAACAGGTAACTAAGGTCACTAATACTGTGGTTGCATAACATTTTGCAAAAGTGGCAGAGCAGCTCTTCACTCAAACAAAACATCTACCAGAAAATAGATATACAGAGGTAACGTCTCTTCTTTCCGCAGCAGGTAATACAAAGAAAATTCATTTTCTACACATTCAGAATGTATGGCCAGCAGAACTGGGTTTGAAAACGAAGAATGCTTTGTCCTCTGCCAACACCTTATCCAGGAAAAAACTATCAGACTCACACTGACCTGACATTCTGACCTTCAAAGCATATTTCAATTTCAATTCTATTTTTAAATTAATTGCCAGGAAAAGGCATGAGTCACAGCTCTGCCCGGATCCCCCTTGACTGGACACTCACCAAGTGCCGTGTTTATTCTAAAGTTTCTGAAGTTGGAGCTGGCTCCAGCATGACCTCTACAATCGATTTAAAGAACACAGACCATACAGCTCAGTTCCCAAAGCCACCCAGGAATACTGGCCTCTGCATCCATCTTTATCTTCCCAATTTGGCACAGACTTTTGTTGCAAACATCGGAAAACTGTGGGGTACTGTACAGTCCACTGTCTAACAGCACAGAATCACACTTGTTCTGCTTTGTGCTACTGAGAGGCACCTTGTTCATGAGAAGGTTGCAGCTGTTTCCCTCCAGCTGTTAGTCAAATTCACCGATGCTGAAGGTCAGCCACACCTAAAGAGCAACCTCGCTGCAGCACAGGCGAGAACTGCAGTCTCTGCAGCTGGAACAAAGTCAAGTGCATTCCGCACGGCCAGCACTGGGAGTGTCCCATAACCAGCTACATGGAGAATCTCACCACTCCAACATTTGCAAAAGGCAGAAGCAAGTGAGGGGTGAAAAGCACATCTCACACGTTGTGACGGAGAAAGCCACTACCCTGTGTGGTACTGTTTCATGCACTCCCCAGATGTGAAGTTTCGGAGCAGCCAAACACCGTCCTGCTTGCCAACTGGGTTGCTCACAACAATAGGTGAGTTAATAACGTACAATACTGAGATTAAAGACCGTAAAGAGAAGTGAAAACTGGAATCTGTGGTTCTGTATCCAGTCAAATTTTGATTTCACATTTATCCTGTGTCATCCAGTTTATTGTCCCCGAAGCATGAGATAGGGTTACATACCTCACTGGCACTGCCAATCTCGCGCCCCTGCTGCTGACACACCTATGGAAATCCTTAGTCATTTGATCTGGTCCAGGCTCCTCATTACAAAGAAGCGTTTTAAGACATCAAGAAATAAATCATCTGCCTGGCTGTCTTTAATGAAAGCACTGTTACACGGGAAAAAAGGAGATGGAGCATGAAACAATATCCCACAGTGGAACAGCCAAACCAGAAAAGAGGGATATCTGAAGAACAGAACGAAAGACTGGAGAATTAAGTCAAGAAAAGAAACACCAAACCAATAAAGAAGTATGGAAAAGGACCAGGAAGGTATTAACAGGAAAATTACAATTGGAATCAAAAGCCAAAGTGACTATTTTTCACGAAAGAACAAACATGCCTCATCACAACAAAGAGTTAGTAACATATTCCCATGTACTAACTTCCCGTGCAACAATCACTAGTTATTTCAGTGGCTTACAGCTGCAGGACCGTAAGAAATCATTTCCACATACTGTTGAGGAACTTCAAAAGCAACCAACAAGTCTGAAATCAATCTCTTTTCTCTTAGAAAGTTTTACACAGCAAAATGTTGTAACAACTGCATCAAATATTTTATATTAACAATAGAGAGAAGTTCAGGCTGTTAGCTGCTCTGGGCTACGATTCTTTCGTGGCGGTCTGCCAAAGAAATAAATACATTCAAGACCGATGGCCTCAAGGGGAAAGGTAGGCCACTTTTTAAAAAGCACAGAGATAAATGATTTACAGAACAGAGTAGAGTTTAAGATTTCAGCCTATAGGGGTGAGGAGGAAGGACTTTCTTATGTCTCACAAAGATTTACTGCACAGACTTGAACACTGGCAATGTATCAACAGATGGAGTAAACTAGGAACGATTAAACTGGGATTTGCAAGACTCTCTCCAAAAAGTGAGAAGTGACCCATTATATTGCTACGCACAAAGAGAGTTCCTAAAGCCAACTCAAGGCACGCAGCGGGCATTCCAGGGCATTCCAGCCGCGCAGGGCAAATTCAGAGTGGATCGCAGGCAGGCTCTGATGTACAGCAACACCTGCGGAGGGAAAGCCCAGTCATTCCACTGGTGGGGTGACGAGGAGTTTAAAGGTTGTGAAGGTTTGACGCTGTACAGCATCTGCTGCACATAAAAATGGTTAATTAGCTGCTAAACAGCGAGCAGCACATTCCTATTTTTTTCCTACCAGAACGTTCTTGAACGAATGCCCTTGCTTAGCTATCAAGGTTCTGAGGGAAGACCCTCCTTTCACAACGGGAGCTGAGGCCAACTCATTCTCACATACCACATTGACTTGTAACTGACTGCGTGTTTTGAACCACCCTTTCAGTAGCGAGCACCTTCCGAAACACCAAAACCACTTTAAAACATGTCTTACTTGAATATTCAGAGCATTAACTGCACTGCTAATGGCTTTTAAAAGAAAGCTGCTCATTTAAATGCTCACAGACTGTTACAACTGCATTTCATCACTAAAACAATTCTAGATTTAACATCTGCTCATCCCCAAACTTAGCAGGAGCGAGGAACCACAGAGGAGGAGAAACAGAGCCTCTTAGGATGCAGGATATCCTCACAGGATAGACACGCATCTGCAAGGTACCCTCACTGAACAGAAGGGAAAACAGCCACAACTTCAAGGTAATGTATAAAAACCACCCCAGGGAAGGAGCTTCTAGCATCCAGCCTTCACTCATGCTGCAGCCGTATCCCAGGAGGGGTCAGCAGCATCCAGCTGTATTGAGACAGCACGTAGATTTTTCACTTTTTATACTTCTGCAGATTCAAGCCCAAGCTGTGTGTTCCCTTTAGCCTCAAAAAGGAATTACATACCTATTCAACAATGGTAGTAATGTCTGTGTGTTAAGTCAAGCATGTGATTAAATGCTCTGTTAGTGAGGATTCTCAGCCAGACGCTGGGCTATCTTATGGTCTCTCTCAATCAGTGCTCAAAACTATTCTAATTTATGAGCCAGTGGTTTCACATCCTGTGGTGCTGTTATTTAACTGGGTTTAAAAAGTCCCATCCTCACCTCTTCATTAAAAAACAAAAACCAACCAAACAAACAAAAAACAAACAAAAACAAAACCAAACAACAACAACAACAACAACAACAACAAAACACCCAAAACAAAACAACACAGATTGGCCAGTATGGTTTTGTTCAATGGTATCACTCACTTCCCAGTGTGGCTTAGGATGTAAAGCTTCACTTGACTGCACTATCACAGGAGGAAGGAATAAGCTCCTTAAAAGGTAAGAGGGTCTAATTTTGACACTGCATACTTTTTTTTTTAAAATTTATTCATATTGCTTATTCTGTGAATAACTGTTTGTTCCCTTTCTGAACCACAGATGTCCTTTTTATTTTCCTTTGAGCTCATGCACTTGTATACAGCCCTTAGGAAAGCCCATGGCCTCGAGGGAATGATGGGACTCACAAAAAAGCAATAGTTACATCAGTACTAGTGTGGCCAGCAGGACTAGGGCAGGGATTGTCACCCTGTACTATGCACTGGAGAAGCTGCACCTTGAATACTCGGCTCAGTTTTGGACCCCTCATACCAAAAAAGGACATCAAGGGGCTGGAGCATGTCCCGAGAAGGGCAACAAAGCTGGGGTGGGTCTAGAGCACAAGTCTGATGAGCAGAGGTTGAGGGAATTGGGGTTGTTCAGCCTGGGAAAAAAAGGCTCAGGGGAGACCTCCTTGCTCTCAACAACTCCCTGAAAGGAGGTTGGAGCCAGCTGGGGTCGGTCTCTTCTCCCAGAGAACAAGCGATAGGACAAGAGGAAATGGCCTCAGGTTGTGCCAGGGGAGGTTTAGGTTGGACATGAGAAACAATTTCTTCCCTGCAAGGGTTGTGAAGGCCTGGCCCAGGCTGCTCAGGGCAGTGGTGGAGTCCCCATCCCTGGAGGGGTTTCAAAGCCATGGAGATGTGGTGCTGAGGAACATGGTTTAGTGGTGACCTGGCAGTACTGGGTTAATGCTTGGACTGGATCTTGAAGGTCTCTCCTAGTCAGCACTATTCCATGATTTTCATATAGACATAAAAAGATGAGGCAAAATTTGGAATAACGTGACAGTTGCTAGCCTTAATTATCTGACAATGGCATACACTTGTTACAATCCAGTGTGTAGCAACAGGCATGTTGCTACACATAAAAACATTTATATTTTTCTGTTTACAGTATTCATTTTCCAGAAGTTGACTACAGGAACAGAGTTCACACACACAGAGAAAAATACAATTTCACTAAAAGTGTTCTCACTGAATTTGCTGAGGACAAATCCTCACCAGCAGTGAGCATCCTTTCCTTGAAGAGTCAAGGCTCACTTAGACCCTTTCCTACACAGCCTTAAAAGAAAATAAACACAGCTACAAAAGAAACCTCAGAATGTATAAAATTTAATTATTTTAAAAATAAATAAATCATTCTGCTAATTACTCATGCAGAGGGTTATTTTTGAAATTGTGCTGTTTCCTACAAGGAGTTGATGCATTATGTCTGTCATTTCAGGTTCCAAATGGTTTTGGTATCCTAAAGACTTTCATAGATCAGGAATTTATCTATGTATTCCTCCCCTCCAATAATACAGTGGACCCTACTAAAAATCTGCTAACACCAAATTGCTGGTGTAAAAAAACCCCAGTCTTCTGTCCATGCCCCCGCCCATATGCAGCTTCTCCTACGGTGTACTTCATTTGGTACAAAAAAATAAAAGTCATTACCTCATTAGATGACCAAAGCAGGCAACCCTGCCAGCACTGCATCTCTTACCTGATCACTATTTCACGTTCAGAAGGTCAGGGCTCCATCCTGAAACTTTGCTCATGCTGTTCACTTGTCCAAAAGCTTTGTGTCTGTTGGTGTCGGTGTCTGTGTCTACCACTGGGATCAGTATTCTCTGTTCTCAAGAATTTTCCACCGAGCACACCTAAGTAAGTCAACATCTGAGTTCAGATTTCTTTTTACTAGAGCTTACATGGAAATGTAGAAGATCGTACGGTTATTTCACGTCTTTGCTACATGTGAAGTTAATTTTAGGGGGTATTTTGTATAAAAGACCTCTAGATTATCCAGAAGGGAATCTCTTCATGAAAACAAAAAAATATCCAGCCAAAAATCAAGGTTAATTTAATTTAAGCAGTGGATTCAATTCCCTAGCTCTGTTTCTTATAATATAAACCTTTCAAACCAGGGACTTTGGCCTCTTACTAAGTGGGACAGAGAATTCTAGTGCCACATGTAGAAACATTCTTTAGCTGGAGTCACCACTTTGCAGAATATGCCACCATAAAAAGGACATCCAGCCTCCTGAGATCTCAAAAGGGCCATTTGAGGGGATTTGTCTTACAATTTCCAGATCTATCATCAACAGAAAATGCAAAGTGTCAGGAACCTGTCTATGACCTTAGAAAGTTACTATTTCATAGTAGTAGTAGTGTTTTCCAAGAGGATAAAGAGAGGAAAAAAAAAAAAAAAAACCCAAACAAAAAACCACACTTATTTACTGACTCTGGATTCAAATTTTGCCACTTCAAACTAAAATATTTTAAAATAATCAGTATTTAAATGTTCCCCTGCGATAAAAGTAAGCCTGGATGAGTCATATTACACACAACAGTATGTTTTCTGTCTTCTTTCATAAATTTACACTCTGAACTGCTCCCTGGAAACAATTAGCAGACAATTTCATTCCAATTTTTTTTTTTTTTTTTTTAAAGTGAGGACACTAAATCAAATGTAGCTGGAGAGACAGCCCCACTAAGCACATCATACACACGAAAAAAAAAAAAAAGTACATGCTAATCAGGAAAGATATTTTATTTCCATTTTTTACCTTTAAATTATTTCTATCATTGACATTCACAAATAAAAGTGTTCCCTCAATTTATTTCTATTAAGAAAAACATTCAAAATTAGCAAACCCACCTGATTTGGTGCAAAAAATATTCTATTTACAACAGATGCTCCAGATTGTGTCACAGTGGAGAAGTGTCCATTCTTTAATGGCATGATTAATATAATGTGTTATGTAAATGTCCGTTTCTCTTTAGTTTAGCTAATTTAATTAAGCAAGGGAGAACAAGTTTTATCTTCGTATCTTCCAGAAAATAACAATAAAACAAAGAATCAAATGACAGGTCGTGTTGTTCATAACATTCCCAACTTTAAAGCACTTGGACAGACCTTCTGTCAAACACCACATAGTTCATAAATCTGCACAAGCACGTCCTGAGGGTCAGGACTTTCCTTCCGACTACGACACTTCTGACAACACTCAGCCATGAGCTGGGCAGTCATCATCTCGATCTCATGAAAAGAATACACAGGTTTTAAGAAAGGATCCCATACCTGATGAGCTTCTCCTTTCAAACACTCTTTCCCACACTGAAAGTCTTTGTTGATATTTTGGGATTTGGAATGTCACACATATGAGAAAAAAAATTACTTTTCAGGAAGTCTACCCTGCAGAGGCACCCAGTAAGCATCCTCTGGGGACTTCTAAGGATGAACTTCTAAGTGCAAAAATAATGTATTTTGAGAGGACAGTTTCACATCTACTTAAAACTCCACATACTCTCTAGTTCCATAAGTCCCCGATGGAACTAAAACTGTGACAGTAAATCTTTTGAAAGAACCTGAGGGCAATTTGGAAAATAAAGCCAGCAATACATTGAAAATGAGTGGCTTTGGTTCTTAGTTCATATGTACAATCAATCCATTCTACTCAGGGTTTCTGAAAATCCAAGCTATAGCATACAGGAAAATTCATTTCAGTATTTACATAGTATAATTCCTTTGCCCTTTTACCATTCAATCTTCCCCCACTAACCAAGTTCCTGTTTTGTTGTAAAATTGGGCATGTAAATTATCAGAACAGATTTCTTAAATGCACTTTAATCTTCTCAAGTAGGCAAAGCAACATCTGCAAAATATTTAGAGAAAAAGGACCATTTATTTACCCACACAAAGTATGTCAAGACTCAGGATGTCTTCCTTATCCATCCCCTTGTCATTTTATATAATTTCTTCATACTGTAAGTTAGAGATTTCTTTGCCCCTAAAAAAAAGAAAAAGACACAAAACCCAGGAAATATCAACATTTAGGAAGGCTACCTCAAGTATTAGATTCTTATGCTGTTAAGTAAAGAACTTCCCTGGAAGAACAACAGCCTAATCCATCAGGCTGACATACAAATAACCTTCCTGTCACATTCGTAACACAGTAAATAATGACACAAAAAACCTTTTAAAATAGTACCAAAGCACACAAAACAGAACAGGTTCATTCTGAAGGCCCGACAGCTTTGTGTACGAGCACGCTGTATGGACAATGACCGAGGCAGAGCAAACGCAGAGAATCACGATCAAACTTTCAGCTAGTACAGAGGGAAACACTTCTTCACATCCCTGTTCCTGAATTCTAAATATAGAAAAGCTTTAAACCACCTGGCCCTGCTGCGGACCCTCAAACTGGTGTTTTCCTTTTCAGGCCCTTTCTGATCTGCTGCTGGGTGGCATGTCCAGCTAAGCAGGACTGTGCTCTGGCCTGGTCATGACCACAACCAGCAAACTGATAAGACTCTTCTGCAGCAGAACACTCCAGCAGGACTACTTAAAGAATCCCAGGCAGCAAAGGTTAATAAGCTCACCACATCTGTGACATGAATGCTGGACAACAAGCTTCATACTTCAAAATCCTACTTTATCAATTTTATCTGCTCATCAGACTTTAGTTAAGCCTTCATCAATGCTCAGCATCAGGCACTGGGTTGCTTTGTTGTAGACCAGTTCTACACAGTTAGAGAATCACAGAATCCCAGCATGGCAAGGGTTGGAAGGGACCCTCTGGGATCATCTCGTCCAAACACCCTGCTCCAGCAGGATCACCGAGAGCAGGTTGCCCAGGATTGCACTGTCCAGGCAGGTTTGGAATCCCTCCAGAGAAGGAGACTTCTCAAACTCTTTGGGCAGCCTGGGCCAGGCTCCTGCACCCTCACAGCAAAGAATTTTCTTCTTATGTTTAGGGGGAAATTCCTGGGCCCCAGTTTGTGTCTGTTGCCCCTTGTCCTGTCACTGAGCACCACTGAAAAGAGTCTGGCCCAATTCTCTTGACACCTGCCCTTTAGATACCAATCAGTATTGATAAGACCCCCTCTCAGCCTTCTCCAGGTTAAACAGCCCCAGGTATCTCACCCTTTCCTTAGCACAGAGATGCTCCAGTCCCCCTGTATCATCTTTGTAGCCACCACTGGATTCTCTCTAGTAGTTCCCTGTCTCTTTTGAAATGGAGAACCCAAAACTGGACACAGTTCTCCAGAAGTACTGGATTGATGTACAGAATTGAGAAGCATCACTCCGATGCCCATCCTGATTAAATGTATTCAAACACTGCACAACACCAGCAACATTCCAGGACAAACCAATGCAGAGCATCGCTATGCAAAGGCTTGTGAATTGAAAATTAAAACAGAGAACTGTGGTTTTTTCATAGGAAATATGCTGCTGACTGTTGAGGTACAAATCTGTTCTGGCTTCAACAAACTGTAAAGTATATTATATCCTCCTTGAATATTTTGTTATTGCCTCATCCTAACTAATGGCAGCTTCCATTTCACAACTGAGAGAACAGAACATCTGCAAGAGAATAAAACTGCTCAACTTGCATAATTGTGACACCTGTGTCCTTAGGGGAAAAAAGATAACACTGAACCGATGATGGGCAAGGAAAACCAGAGTAATAAGGCACATACCCAGGGGAACTGAAAGCAGCAAAATTAATGAGATAATGACAAATGGTGATGATTTGGCAACACCAGAAGTGTACCACAGACAACAGTGTGAATACCCTGCCACAGTGATGCTGTCTGGACCAATTTTGCTTGTCACTTGCTTATAATAAACCTCTCTGAAGCCAGAATAGCTGTCATACTCCAGCTATGACATCATCCTGCAGCAGCCCACAGGGTCTACAACTCTCGCAAAGACTTCTTCCGTTACACTAGGCCTACAAGGAAGGCAGGCATATTTCAGTTTTCAAAGAGGTACAGAAGGCTTCTGGGGTGGTCATCACCTCCAAGCTTTTAGAAGTTTTAGATACAACGGACTGAGGAGGACTCCCCCACACACTGTAAAATGAATCCTCATAATTAAACACTTTTGGAACTTCCACCGGAGATGAGTCTGCTCTTACAGACATAGAGAGACACAGCCTTTTGCTAGGATTAGTCATCTAGTATTTGGAAACTTAAAACCAAAATATTGTTAGTCTTGCCATTTCAGTAGGGTTCTCAGCTCCTAACCAGTGGAGCTACTTATTTTAACTCCTTCCGGGGTTTTTTGATTAAAAAAACCACCCCCGAAACAACAACAACAAAACAATAAACCAACATCAAATACAGAGTGATTTTCAGGTTACAGCACAGTCTAATCACACCCTTACAGAATCAAAAGTGAAAAGGCAAGTTTTTAATACTGCTACAAAAAGCTTTGCCAATTAAGATGCACACATTAAAAAGTATGATACATTATACTTACTACAATCTCTGTTATGGTTATTTACTAGAACACTGCTTACCTGACGAGACTGACTAAAAGTCCACAGAAGCAATTTTGCCAATAGTCAGACCAGAACTCAAGGAAAGATCTTTTGGAACAAACTAGCAACTTAGACCCAGGTTTAGCCGTCTACTGCATTAGACTTATTTTTTGGGGGGGGAAGGGAGAATAAAATAAAGGTATGATATTTGATTTCAAAAAGACCTTAGAAAGTAATCAAATGAAGATAAAATAAGTGAAAGACACATTCAGTATTAGCAGTGTAGTCACAAGAAGTCAAATGAATAACAGTATTTCTGCATGTTCTGTTTCTGAAGGAATGTGACAGATACTAAAAAGCCTACTATAACAAACAGGCTGTATATAATCAGTTCTGCACTTCTTGTGTCTCTAAATGCAATTTAAATAAACTCAGTTTTACCTTTTGTAACGAATCTTCCATTCATATCTTTCCACCTTACAAAACCATGTGCATCCCATATGGAAGCTAAAACTTTTCTGTATTTTAATAAGTTTTTGCTAAAAGCAAGCACACTAATGAAGTCACGATGGACTTCTTTTTGTACTTTCTCGAGTAACAAGTAAATAGTCATGTAAATTGTGAAGTGCCTCACATATCTGTATTAAAAATGGCACACCATATAAGAATTCCAGTTGCAGAACAAGGCCAGACTGAGCTCAGGCACAGCACATAAATGAAAGAAACAGTTCTGACCAGCAAAGTTAAACCCGTGTAACTGCATGGCTTTGAAAAATCTCTGCCCAGTCTCCTTGGTGCTATAGTTCCAGGACACAGTCCCTTGACCCCGCAATCAGTCCGCCAGAATTGATGATGTTGTGCCATTCCAGTGAAGCCAGTGCACTTCTGGAGAGCAGCACAACGTGTGGCAGATCAGCGAGCACCATGGCTGACCCAGACTCACAGGGCTGTTGCTCCAGCACAGCAGCCTGTAAGTCAGCTTGTTCTACCCGCCTGCCAACCAGCTCTGCCTCTTGCAGCAGCAAAACATGCAGATTTTTCTCCCTCGTATCTTCCCCCTGCAGGTAGCACTCTGTGGAACTCCACCCGACAGAGTCTTATGCAATAAGATGTTGACATTTCAGCCCCAGCACATCATGCTACAGAGAAAAATACAGGTTTATACACACAGCTGGTTTCTTAAAGCAGCCCTCGGGGCAATGAGTCACATCTGTAGTAAAAGTTAATGGCTGTAATTATGGCTCAGTCTCAGAATCTGAAGCAGTTGAACCACATGAAAATGTCTTTCTACTTTAGCTATGAATCTATGACTTGGTGGTTCCACCTCCCCTTTAGATTTTTCCACTCTATGACAGAGAACAAAGAGCTAACGCACATGGAACCAAGACCACAAAATTTCAGTGTAAACATAAGTCGTATCTGGTTTTACTTAAGGATCCACGTCCATTTCTTTGGAAGTGTCAGTGTTATATTATCGCCAAATCACTATCTTACAAGTCCCTCAAAGTTTCCCCGTAGACACACCTGGTCGCAGTACTCTTCATTTCCTTTCAAAAAGAAAGGCCAATGCATACACTGCTGAAGAGCTCTCAGGTAGAGGCAAACAGCGATATATTGTTAGTGTCTGTTCACAGGCAACGTTTTTACACCTATTTAAGCGAAATGCAGTGTTACAACGGAGACAGCAGTTGTCACAAATCTACAGAATAATTCATATGTAAAGCTGTTCCTTAGAGTTAAAAAAAATATTAACTCCTTGAAGACATAGTATACTCATATCCCAATCCTAAGAAAACAAATGTTACTCAGAGCAGCTACAAGCATTTGTGCTAACTTCAAAATATCTGAAACGGTTGCTTCAGCTGATGATTTAATTCACAGTATTTTATTTATAAGAAATTTTCAAGGCTTGCAGTATTCCTCTAGTAAGACATAAAGAAGAAATCTAAGCTAAAGAAGTATCAACATCTCCTTCAGAGGAGCTAGATACAAGAGCTTTAGTTAGCTTCCAAAGACTCTGGCTATGTGGGAAAATAAATCAAAGGATGGTGCCATCTCTAATGGGAACCAGAGAGGCAATCTCACCACAGACTCAAAAAAAGACATAGGCACATTTTCAAAAACTAAATAGGGCATTTAACAGCAAACAAAACATAGAGCTTGGGCTCAACTCTGAAACCACACTGGCAGAGAAAGATGAAAAAAGTTCTTTTAAATGGGTTGAAGTTATTTTGCTCATGCTCCTTGCCAACAGCATTAATACCCAGCATGCCATCTCAGCAACTATTCCCAATTTAACATTTAATTTAGAAACATGTTGTACATGGGACTACCAGGCTGCAGACCACTGAGAAGGCATTGCACTTCTTGTTAAGATAAAACAATCAGCTGAGGAAATAATTTTGCATCCCCTGCTATATCAAAAAGAAGGACGGCCATGTAATGAGAACCAATTCTTCTGCAAGCAGACATGGGACAGAAGTACTTTTGTGATTACCAGGATTGACAAGAGAAAATAGAGTTTATTTGATGGAGCCACTGATTTTATTAATTTCTTTCTTATTTCTCTTCTTTTAGCTACTATTCTTAACACAGGTGTGGCAGAAGAACAAAGCCATAATCCTACTCCTAAAGTCTCTATTAGGAAGTATGAAAAGAGGTCTTAGGGAAACAAAACATTAGACAACATTTGGTTAAAGGGTGAGGAAAGAAATACAGCATCCTTAGAGATTACATTTACAAGCTCAATACTTCCCTGTAATACACATTGTTTGCACAAATTAAGCAAATGCTTTCAAAGTAGGAGCCTTGCTGTGTACAGTACACGTCTCTACAGATCCAAGCTGGTAAGAGCCCCCAGAAATGGTAAAACAAGACCAAAAGTGTTAATGCCTGCCCCCCCGCAAGTGTCCAATTGTTTCAATTAAGAAACTGGCAGAAAATCTTCATTAGAAGACATATAGCAAGGTTCAACATAAACTCAATTGTAAATGTTTGGAGAGAAATATTTTTAAAAAACAAAACAAAAAACAAACGAGCCAACCCCAAAGCATCATCAACAAAAACATACACACAAAAAAACCCCAAAACAAAACAAACAAAAAACCCAAACAAACAAATAAAAAAAAAAACCCAACAAGCAAAACACTTCTACGAGGAAAAGCTTCTTTACTGTGAGGGTGATGGAGCCATGGGACAGGCTGCCCAGAGAAGTTGTGGCATCTCCTCTGGACAGATTCCAAACCCACCTGGACAATGCGATCCGGGATCCCCTGCTCTGGGTGACACTGCTGGAGCAGGGGGTTGGATGAGCTGATCCTCAGAGGACACTTCCAACCCCTGCTATGCTGTGATTCTACTAACTCCTCAACCCATGGAAAGCCATCCGTCCTGAATTCCAGGGAAGATCACTGAAGATCATACAAACTTCCCATCTGCAAATTACTCACATCAGGCCCCATGTCAGCTAAACTTAATTCCTTCTTTAATGTGCACTACAATTGAAGTTTTTATTACAAAAATACCATTTCTATGATTCTGCCCACCTCCAGAGAGGGAAACCAGTGGTGCTTTCGCAAGGCCCATGCACAGGCTTGTCAGGCAGCCAGGCTATGTCTACACGAGCAAGGAGGCACGGTTCATTTTCCGTGCAGCAGCACATGTTACAGGCACTCCTGATGCCGACAGAAGCAGAGGGACTCCCTGTCACCAGCCAGGGTGGACACACAGTGATGCTCAGGAAGATGAGCTCTGCAGGCAAGCTCTGCACTCATTAAACTACATTAAGAGGCTAAGAAATGCCAGAAACGGTCTTTTTCCACACCTACCTCATCTCCCTCAGCACAGAATCTTTGAGTAACCCCAAAAGATCAATCCTGAATTCTGTTGCTAATGGTTTTGGCCAGATTCTAGCAGAAATGCATAAATATGGTTAAAATAAGTCAAATTAAATTATGCTGGAAGTAAGCAAACCAAGCTCTCCCAAGCCTCCTTGCTCAAATTTGGCTTGTGTTTGAGGCAAACGATCACAATTGCTTTGCTCTGCCTGAATCAGACTATAAGAAATGAATTTTTAACAGTAAAAGCACTAGTAGAAAAGACACATTTTTAGATCTAAGTGTTACTCCAAGTAACACTAGAAGACAGCTAAGGTTTGTTTAAAAGGGGGGAGGGAAGCCACTATATATAAATTAAAAAGCTAGAGGGGAAAAAAAAAAAAAAAAAAGGCAGTTCACAATTACATATTTTGAGGAACACCAAGCAGAAAACACAGTAAGAATTACAAGTCCTACTACAAGATGCATTAGGGCCCCCTGCAGTGCAATGCAGGCTGGATGCGACTCGCTGCATGGCATCAAACCACTAACCCCTCCCAGAGGTCACAGAATCACAGAATCATCTAGGTTGGAAAAGGCCCATGGGATCATCGTGTCCAACCATTCACCCTACTCTACAAGTTCACCCCTAGACCATATCCCCCAACACTACATC
>JAAGNO010007266.1:18541-34151 GCA_033439905.1 Ceryle rudis
CTGTAGCGTTGCATGGGGTTGTTGCGGCCCAAGTGCAGGACCCGGCACTTGACCTTGTTGAAACTCATACCATTAACACTGGCCCAGCGATCCAGTCTAAGCCTCTCCGGACAGTCTCCCTATCCTCGCGCAGATAACACACCCACCTAACTTGGTGTCATCTGCGAATTTACTGATGATAGACTCTATGCCTTCATCGAGATCATCAATAAAGATGTTAAATAGAAACAGTCCCAACACTGAGCCCTGAGGAATGCCACTTGTGACCTGTCGCCAGCTGGATTTAATACCATTGGCCACTAGTCTCCGGGCCCGTCCCTCCAGCCAGTGCTTGATCCAGCAGATCGTATTCTCACCCAGGCCACGCACAGCCAGTTTTTCCATTAGAAATCTATGAGGAACAGTGTCAAATGCTTTCCAGAAGTCCAGGTAGACCTCACCCACAGCCTTTCCTCCGTCCAGTAGTCAGGTCATCTTGTCATAGAAGGAGATCAGGTTAGTCAGGCAAGATCTGCCTTTCCTGAACCCATGCTGACTGGGCCTGATCCACTGGTTGTCCTCTATATGGCTTGTAAGAGCACTCAAGATGATCTGCTCCATGACCTTCCCTAGTACCGAGGTCAGACTAACAGGTCTATAGTTACTTGGGTCCTCCTTTCTGCAAAAAGGTGATTTTCTGTCCATCAGAACAGACAGAAGGAGAGTAGAAATAAGCTGACAAAGCTTAACTGGTTTTATTCATGCTCTTGCAGTCACACACACAGCTTTGCTCCAGGGCCAGGCAGACTGTGAACTTTCACTAGCACCGAATTCAACACAGTAACACTGTCTCTGACACCTCCCCTCCAATTATTTCACTCCACAAAATCTGCTCTCTGTGGATTTAGAGCCAGAGAAGATAAAAGCTGCTACTTCCAAAAGAGGCACTTGAAAATACAGGAAGTCTTGATGGCAAGTAGGTAATTTTGACAACAAACCCTAGAAGAAAAAGTCACCTCCTTGGTTGGAGGCCTTGCATTAGAAACCAACACCTGCCATATGCCTACTTCATATAGAATCATAGAATCGGTCTGGTTGGAAAAGACCTTTAAGTTCATCAAGTCCAACCGACCCCACCTGGCTCCAACCTCCTTTCAGGGAGTTGTAGAGAGCGAAGTCTCCCCTGAGCCTTCTTTTCTCCAGGCGAACAACCCCAGGTCCCTCAGCCACCCCTCACAACACTTGTGCTCTAGACCCCTCACCAGCTTCGTTTCCCTTGTCTGGACACATGTGAAACAAAACCGTGCTTTTCCCAGATGTAGTCAGGTCCTTAGTCTCCTCCAGCAACTAAACAAAGTCGGGCAATAGTTTTGTCAGAATTCTTCCAGTTAATAGAACTGGACTATTAACAGAAGCATATCGAAAGTACAATTGTTCCCGCTTATTTTACTCAGCAGACCACCAATGGTCCTGAACAGTGCAACATGCGTTACTTTACAAAGAGGTAGGAAGTATAACCTTGAACCACCAACTTCAATACTAAAGGGCAAGGGAACAGCAGCCGTTTAAGTCTGGATGAGGATCATTCAGTAAGAAACTATACAGCTGCTTTTAAAATCCGCAATGGCATCATTTGTGCAAGTATTTGTACCTTGCTTTTGTGGAAGAATTAGGAATAGGTATGGAGGAGTTCAGAAAATTGTGCAACTTCATGCAAGCAGCAAGGGGTTTCCATTTTGCAGGAATTAAGACTATCTCCTGATCAGAGTTTTAAGTGAATGAAGGCTCAGGTCTTAAGCCTTTCTTTTAAATTAGGCTGCAGTGCTTTCTGCTTCTTCAGATGTAAAAATCATGTAAAACGAGATTTATTCCAGAACTCAGAAAACAGGATGAAGCTCCAGCTATGTAACCGGCAGTAACTTTCACTATGTTAGGAAGATGCTGAAAAGCATCCTCAGTTTTCTGACATTTCCACACAAGCAAGTCCTTTTTTTCCTCCTTCTACACCTTCTCTCACATTGACTTTGTAGTACTTTCTCTAAATTAATTTTTAAGTACTAGAGTTACAGTAATATCCAATGTTCATCACGTACAGGCTCAGTCTGGAATACACAATGTCTTCAAACACACACACCTGTCTTCTGAGCCTGACAAAAAACACTGGATCCTGTCAATGTTCCCTTCCTTAAAACTCATCCTCTCCTCTATTTTATGATGAAATAACCTTACAGCCTACAAAACACCAACACTAGGTACTGAGCATTTAAGAATCCATTCACATGTAGAAGCCAGGGTGAATTATGAAGTAATTTTTACCACTTTTTAGTACAAAAAGAGCAGAACTAGTGCACATCAGCCAAATCTGGCCCATATATAAAATGAAATTGAACTCAGAAGTTTGGGGTTTTGTTCCTTTTGGGTTGATGGTGGGTTTTGTCCATTTGTTTGTTTAAGAGTCATATAGATTCCAATTCCTTTGGGCATTTTACAATTTCTTGGTAGTTCTATAAAGCTTTAAATATTATTTTTATTTTCCAGGGGCTTTCAATTAAACACACACAAAATTTATTCTTTAAACTCATGTAACAAGACAGTCTGGGGGCCCTGTAAGTTTCCCTTTGTGAAAGCAGAAGGCTGATGTTCACAGAAATCGCGCACATTCTTACCAGCTGTGAGTATGGTTTTAGCACTCTGCACTATACTGGAAGGTCTCACAATTCCCGAAATGCCTGCAGATAGAAAAGCACACAGATGTTACCCATCTTAGCAGTTTTGTGGAAACTGTTTTATCCTCTAACACATACAAAAAAGTTCAGTATTTTTCCAGTTGTAGCCTGAAAGTAAAACATACACTCAAGCTGAGAAAGTTTCTGTTCTGCTTTGTCACGCTAATTGAAAGTCTTCTCTAAGCTGTTTTAACTTATTTTATGTATAGCACACAGGGGAAAAAAAAAACCAACGGAAAAAAAAAAGAAACCCCAAACAAAATAAAGAAACAAAACACCAAATGATATTAAAACAGGTAACAACCAGTAGGAATTGATCAAAGTAATTTATTTGGTGTTCCCATTTACTAAGATCATGAGTCATAACAGAGTCAGAGCTGTTTCATCTAAGCGCTGGTATATTCACTTTCTAGAGTAGAACAAATTATACTCATTGTTGACTTCTGTATGAAATTGGGAATTTGTGTGTCTCTGGCCCAGCAGAGATGCTGATGCTGTGCAGTATTTCTTTGGCTTCTTTAAATTATCAGCTTTGGGACATAAGGCTACTTCACCCCTTTGCACCATGGTGCATTCAGTTCTTACTGTCCAGAGGTTCATAGGTATTAATGGAATAGGGTAAAAAACTTATTTTTTTTTCTTGAAAAGTATTAAGTTTTATCTGTTCTAAGATATATATATATAAAAGCATACTGATAGGTACAGAACAAAACTAAAGTACACTACTAAATACTTGATGTAGAAATGCAACAGAGTTAATCTTCCTAACTGAAAGTTATTATTCTGCATTAACCAGAATGTAGAATTTAATTTCAAATATTATTTTCAAATGCTTCTTTCAAAAGTACTTCTATAATGTAATTATAGAAGTAATTATATATATAGAATATATATAATTCTATGTATATATATTCTATAATGAGGAATAAAGCTTAGTGAAATGCATTAATAAGTAAGAGGGATACAATATTCCACCCGAAAATAATCGGGGGGGTGGGGCAGGACTAGGAAGGGATGGAAACAAATCACGCGGAGCTAGTAAAATACCATGGGACAGTGCAACTCAACTTGTAATCAGCTTGGACTTCTAGGGCTACCAAATGGCTTGTTCTAACCTTACCTTTACCTCGATTCCTGAATTCAAAAAATCTTTTGGCCACAGAAGTGAAAGAGAGGTTTTGTATTGTTCTCCTAAGAGTGTAAGTTCTTCACTCTGAGGGTGGTGAGACACTGGCACAGGTTGCCCAGGGAAGCTGTGGATGCTCCATCACTGGATGTGTTCAAGACCACGTTGGATGGGGCTTTGACCCACCTGGTCTAGCGAGAGGTGTCCCTGCCCATGGCAGGGGGGTTGGAACTGGATGATCTTTAAGGTCCCTTCCAACCCAAACCATTCTATCATTCCACGATGCTATAAACTGCTTGGCTGGAGAAGACTGGATCTGTCCAGTGTTTTGATACTGAACTGCTGCACCACCATGCACAGCCCACAGTCACAGCGGTACTTGCAACACCCAACACAAATAGAACTGCAAGGACAGTCAGCTCAGGGGGGACAACTCAGAGCTCTAAAACTCCGTGCTGTTCATGGCATTGCAGCTCCTGTTCCCAGGTTCAACTGTCACCACATTACCGGTGCAGCCCAGCCATCGTAGCATAGACGCTGGGACAGGCTGACAGGAAAGTCTGGGTGTTCCACACTGCCAATGGAGAACTGCCATTCTCAGAAGCTCTACTTCCCCCAACAGAAACCAGTGTAAAAGCTCCCTCCACAGCTGGCCAGTCTCCAGTGGCTCTCGGGTGTCTAGGGAGTGGTATTTGCTGTGCTCGAGGAGCTTCCAAAATTGGCTACCTGAACTAAGATGTGCCAAGTCCTTTAAAGATGTAATTCAGGTACTAATGCTTTCATTCTTCTGCTGTATAAGCATAAATACATATGTACAAAAACCACTGGTGTCTGCAGCGTTAGTTTTAGCTTGCTCATACAACATAATCTTGCCCCCAAGAAGCTGTGATGAAAAGTGCCTCAATCTTTTCCCTCAAAGCTTGAGTTCTCTACCAGAGCTCCCCTAAGCTGTACTAACCAGGATGATTGGGAAGGGGAATGTCAGCAAGCCAGAAGATTAACTGACCATTGCAACATCTGATTGGTAGCATATATACCTCAGTATTTAGATGGCAGGACATCAGCCAGCAAAATCCTGAAGATTTAAGCATCCCAAATAGAGTTAGATGGTCTAAGCAGGCCACACTAGCTCCTAAAGACTACTTCCTTCAGGACCCAAACCAAAAACATATCTTTCTATATCAGTAGGAATGCTATGGGCTAGGATTTCAGACAACTTGTTTGCAGTAAAACAAATCCAAACTCATGCTTTTAGGAATGTGTATCATGATTAATCTTGTGCTTTCTTCAGTCTGCTCTCTATTCTTCTGAATTAGAAGAATATATACATAATCTGTATCTATCATGTTTTAACACAACATCTTAACATGATTACAGACAGTGAACTAGGCCTACCTTGATGCACCACAAATCCACAGTCAGGGTCATGGGCAACTTGCAGTAAAATCTCTTCCACATCTCTGTTTTTCCCAGGAGGATCTACCAGAGATGTTATCTTTTGTTGAAGAGTCTTTGGCAAAGCCATCAGCTGTGCAAACTGACCTTCTGGACTTTTATCAATCTGAATGTTATGAAAAATAAGACAGTAAAGCCATTCCATGTTAATAAAGGAAGTTCTTGTTTTCAAAGAAGCCCAAAAAGTCTTTTGGCTGTCTCTGACCCCTGATAACTATGTCAAACAATACAATCCATTTCACTTGTGAAAGTCATTGACAATGCTCATGAAAACTTCCCAAGCACTGGGAAACGCAGTATCTCACTGCTGAACCTGAAGAGTAACTCAATGCAAAGATCTTAATTTTTATCCAAGGGAAGACTAACATCCACACATGATCTTGCTGCCTCCGCAGGCAAATTTTCACTCCAACTGTACCACTTCTGCTCTATCCAATTTCCTTTGGAAACATAAGTACACTACAATGAAAAAAACCAAAGTTCCCAAAAGACCACTTAGCTCAGTTTCTTCTGCTTAAATATAATCAAACTACACACACACACACTCCAAGTTTAGTTTGAAAAACATTTTCTCTGCTTTAAACTCAAACCACATCTAGTTTGTGTAATTTGAAGGAAACATTAATTCTACATTTTCCAATCTAAATCAGCAATGCAATAGCTTTTTTTTTTTAATCCCACGATACCAACATGCAGGCCTGTACATATTTATATAAAATGTAAGCACGAATCCTGAAAAATGCATCATGGAGCAGATCTCTCCAAAACTGGAGGAAAATGTGAAGAGCTCAATTCCTCCCACACAACTTTTCACAGTTCATGGAGACATCAGGCAGGAGCCTCGTTACTCTGTACACTCCCGTTGGTCAATGGAGAGAAAATGATATCCAGATGAATCACCCACTGACTGCACCGACAATGAGCAGGCTCTTCACACAGCGTGGGAGGAATCCACGCCTGAAACAGAACTGTCAGAACAAGTGTCTGCCTTTGGTTGTTTTTGAGGAATCTTTGAAGAATTTTCTCTCTAACTCTGAAGACATGTACTTGGAGAAGGGGTCTCTATTCTGTGTTAAACAGCACTCCCGATAGTAGGTGTCCTCTTCACTCTGACAAATAACCAGACTAAGGTGTGAGGAGTGTAATATTAAAGCACTTTGCTCAAAATCACCAGTAAAATCAACAGCCTCGATGACTGTTACGGAATTATGGACAAATTTATTATCCAAAAACATATCTGTAGTACACTACCAGGATTTGTTTAAAGGTAACACAACAGGGAGTAGTATTCTAACTAGACGTTTTCTTGGAGAAAGCATTACTGATTCTCCCCAAATTCATATAAGTACTACTTCCACTACAAATACTGGTCATTTTGGATACCTGTTTCCCAAATACTAGGAAAATATTGGTTTAGTAATGGGTATTTAAAGATAATGACAGAATTTCATTTGAGTTTAGGCAACTGATAATAATAGCTAGCACTCTAGGGGGTTTTTGATGGCAGAAAGCTGCACCTCTGAGTTATGGCCCAATTTGTTTAACACATGCTGAGCGTTTATTCATCACTTTCTAGACTTTTGTTTCCATACAGTAGTCACAAGAACACACATTTTAAAATTATCTCCTCTTTTTCCCTCGCTGGGGCTCTAGTGCTGTGCCCATACTCCATGAAAACGAACAGTAGCTACTTCATCTGGAGCGACGGGTATTTCAAGCAAGTCTTCTGGTTGCAGAATTAACTATACAACAGAAACAACACAAAGAGCAAGTACAGTGGCTACAACTGCTCTCCTCAGCGTATGGTACCATTCTTGCCTTCTGTCAGCATAATAAAGCACTTCCACTTGCTTGTTTTAAAAATGTTTTGAAGAAGAACACTTGCCTCCAGCCTTCCCAGATGGTGCTTATAGACCACTTGAGGGCAGTCCTGCAGTATGTTACTGTACAGCTTCTGGAAATGGGGAACGTTAGGTTTCACAATGTTCTGCACTTTTGATCGGTCTTCTCCTATCACCATTCTGAAATCACCTTGTTAAGAAAAGAGAAACAATTCATTAAGAAAAAGTGAAAAACTCAAATAAGGAGAACATAACAGAAATCAGCATAGTACAAAGCTGTCACCTAAAACTTTGTTCTCCAATTCTACCACTGCCTATATAATCCACAATAAGGTTCGCCTTCTAACAGTCAAAAAGTACTGTTCAAATACCTTCAAGCACAGAAAATAAGGCTCAGAATTGTTACATAGCCTTTGATACATCATAATGCCATCAATCCGCGCATCCACATTTTCACTTGGACAACAAAAATATTCCAGCTGTCAAGTTCAGCCTTGAAAGCGGCAGTAACACAGCTCTGTTCTTTGCAACCATAAATCACTTTCAACAGGTGCCCGCCCAAGCTGACCAGCCCCAATACTTTGTATGCAGAAACAAAATAACCTTCACTTTTCCAATACTCAAAGAAAATACTTTGCACTGTCTCAGCACTTCAAGGGCAGTAACTGAAGTACAGCTCATGGCAGTCACAGTAAGATCATAGTATCACCTATTCTTTCCTCTTAGCCATGTATTTTAAGTTCCAAAAGCAACTCCTTTTAACACCACTGTTACATTACTGACCTTTATGCTTTCTTCTATGATACATGACTGAAAAGTGACAAAGAGAGTAAGTGAAAAGCTGGTCAGTCTATAATAGAGTGTTCAGCAACCCCCATCAGGTGCTGCCCTGGGAGCTTCCAGGGTGATGAACTAGGAGTTGGAGGTTCAGGGCAGCACCTATCAAGAAAGAAAATCCTGAATCAATTAATTTTCTCTCTTCTTCTGATCAGGGGACCAATGTTGCTGCATTGTGGCAACTTGCTGGTGTGACTTAGTTTATTTCAGTTCCCTCAAGCTGCAAAACAAACACTTCCCATACAAACAGTACTGACTCACTGCTCTCAAAAAAAAATACATTAAAAATTAGCAGGATAATAATTTTCCACATTAAAGCGTGAACAACTCTTTTCAGCAGTCACCAAAGAGACTGATCAGAGTAACACAAAATAAATTCTGTCTACTGGTACACCTGCTGGAAAGTTTAAGACTTAAAAGCAGCAAAATAAAGTATCTGTAAATATGTAATTGACAGCCCTTTTCTTGAACATTCCCAACTGGGAGTCTTTTTGCTTTAGCTCTGCACAGTGAAGCCAATTTCAATGTCTTACAGCACAGTAACAGATCTCCCAAGTTTTTGGCTAATTGACTTTCTCCAGCCTGTCCAGGTCCCCCTGGATGGCAGCACAGCTCTGGTGTGTCAGCCACTCCTCCCAGTTCTGTACCATTTGCAGACTGGCAGAGGATCCACTCTGTCCCTTCATCCAGGTCATTGATGAATATGTTGAACAAGACTGGACCCAGTCCCGAGTCCTGGGGAAGACCATGAGCTGCAGGCCTACAGCTACACACCTACACCTATGTTTCTGTGAATAAGCACAATTAGTCTTTCCAAGCTGTTATGTAACACAGCATTAAAACAGAGTTCTTGGAGCACATGAGCATGTATCTCCAAAGCAAAGGAGCAATCAACTTATCATACATTAGACTTTTCCTGTGGTACAACAGCTCCAGCTTTTCTTCTCAGTGACTGTAGACATTGTGTACTAACCAGAGTAGGAGAGTCCTGCAATCTGCATGTAAAGGTCTTCTTCAGAGAAGCTCTCTGGCAGCATGAGGAAGGCAGCAGTGACAGCACTCTTCAGGTTGCTCACCAGAGCTGCCTGCAGCTTGCTGTTTTCGTTCTGCGTCAGTATCTTCACCTGAAAAAGCAGAGTCAGCAGAAGCAAGACCTCAGAAAAGTGCTGCTGAAGACAGAGCTAGAAAAGGTCCTGAATCCAGCATGGAAACACTCCCAAATACAAATGAGGATGTTTTCAAAGGTAAATAATATGCTCAGCTTCAGAGTCTGAGCCCGCAAAACTGTGCAGTAGTGACACCATTTATGAACAAATTTTAGGCAGTTCAGACAGCTAGAAATGCCCCAGGAAGATGGAGTGCAAGAGTCAGGTATGACACGGATGAAGGATGATTCGTGGGGTACATCTGGAAGATCACCAAAGTTAAGGAAGGCTTTCTCACAGCACAGAGAATTTATGATCAGACCTGTTCACTGTACCATATCACATCAGGGGAAAGAAGTGGCCCATTTATTCTGGTTTGACAGTATGTAGAGAATTCAGTTAAACTAACAGCAGAGACTTTACAATTAAGTATTTTAAATGAGGGATATTTTCAGTTTTATAAATAATCATGGCCCTCGGTCATCACAACAGTTTAAAGCAGGAAATGTATGATCTCCACTGCGAGGAAATTCATACACAAGAAACTGTGGATGTGTGTAAACAAAAGTACTTACAAACAAAATACACAATGAAAGTCTTGTTCTAGAATGGCAGGTGTCAAAAGCACTATTCCAATTTGCCCTTTAGCCACATCCACACTCTGCTGAATGTCACTGTAAAAGGATTTTTCCACTCTCTTTAAAAAGAAAAGATGTTTTTACCAATTTGGACAGTGGAAAAATTCTGTAATAAGTATGTGCTCTCTCACTCCTTCATAGGATTTTTCATTATAAAAATCCCTAAACCTCCCAAGACCTCTGAAGAGTACAAGATATTTCTACAAATTATTCATACTCCTCTCTCTCTCACCTCATTTCAATTTATTTAACACTTCCTTCTTTTCGGAGTTTCTCCAGGGCAACAGTAAAGAGCTTCTTAGGCTGAAGTAATTACTTACACTCCATGTTTAACAAAAATACAGTAACATTTGGTAACATAAAAACTGTATCACACTGAAACATGTCTCTGGCGATAGAGACTAGATCATCTCAGACAGTAGTGCTGAGATGATCTAGTCAAACTTTCACCCCAAATTTTTAGTTATAAGCATCATTAACTTCTGTTCCAAGACGTGAACAGGGTTCTCCTCTCCTTCCCCCACTCCCCTCTTGAGGAGTTTCAACTTGCTGCCACCCGCTGAAGTCACTCCAGGTCAGCCACTCAGAGGAAAACAAAGACATCGCATTTTTTATGACACAAACACGGAGAAGAAAAAACAAGACACCTAACACGTAGTTCCATCAGTTACAAACACTTTAAAACACACTGATCTGGACAGTCACTGCACAGAAAAGGGGCTTTCGTCCTTAAAGATTTCCATTATTTAACTCTGTTAAATTGTGGTGACTCCTATATTTTGTTATCAAAAGTGAGTATTACATTTAAAACCAAAGAGCCTTTGAGTCCTAGTAGAGTCCAGTTATTCAAAATTTACTAGAAGCAGAAAACTGTGATTAATATACTTACCTTTAGTTGTCTCTCTGCATAACACTGCGTATTTTCCACATAACATGGAATATCCCTCCCTTTGTGAGAGATCAGCCATCTAGGACCAGACTCCCAGATCATGGCAGGTCACTTGTTCAGTAGTGAAAAGTAGCCCCTTAACAGAGAATGTTAAAACCACAACTGATCGTTTTCCATTCCTGTAATTTCTCGCACATCAAGACAGATAACTGAACAGACCAACAGTTACCGGTTTTTGTAGGCGTCCAGCGACATAGAGCGTTTTCCAGTGAAGTAAATCATCAATCAAGGTATCAGTGCTTATTACACCATATTTTATCATCTGGAAATAAGCAAAATAAAAGCTTTTGAAAAAAACATATTTCTGTACCATTTTCACTACTTACTATAACCACCATGAATTCTAAGGAACACACAACTCCTATAAAAGCTGGATGTATAACATCACAACATTTTAACTTTCTAATAAACACAGGAAGCAAAAATAAATGCCTGTTTACATGCAAACTTCTGGTGAAAAAGAGGTTGAATGTGCAGAACTCTTTAAGATCCCTTCTAGAGTCAAAGTTACAATAAGAAGTCACCCCAGGATGAATCAAGCAAAAGAATTTAAATCCCAAAGACACCTCACCTAGACAGACACTGAAGAGATCTGAACAGCAAAACACAACTGTTCATAAAAAGATTTTAGAATGGTTATGCTCAGTTTTGTACCAGTCAAGCATTACAATAGTTGGAACAATCCACAGGATCCTTTACGATACTGAAAACACTCAAACAGTTTGTCAGAGATCTAAACCAAACAACACCCCCAAACATCAATGTGTTCCCTTAGTGGGGGGGTTTATTAGGGAGCTTTTTCTTTTCCTCTTTGATGTTAGAAAACAAATTGGTATCTTGTAGTTCATTGTATGTAACTGGAAAGAAGATGAACATTCAGCAGTTTGTTACCAATTTGCACTTCCTGAGTTTCCAAAGATTATCACCACATCAAGGCAGCCAACACCAGAACTTCTGGGTAGCAAAGGACTGTGATGTCACCAAGTCATTACAGCATGAGATAAGTGCATAAAGAGCCATGAAGAACAGAATTTCTTAGCAAAGATCATTGGTCCTTAAAATCCAAAAATCCCTTTTTACATAAAATGAAGAAAGTTTAAATCCCAAATTCTTGCCTCATACACATGATTTTAAACGGAACAGCAAGGACAACAATACACAACTTTATCTGCCTCTCCAACTTTCTCTGACGAATTCTGACATGTACCCAACATTACTGCAACCATGCCTGCTCCAAGAAATTTCCATTCGGTACAAAAGAGTTAACTTTCCCTATGTAAAGTCTGCTACCACATGGCAGCAGTTACCCCAAACCAACACCAAGACAACCAGCCACGGTGTTCACTCCCCTCTCCTCCTCACCAAACAGGGCCTTCCAACGCCAACACAGGAGCAGCATGTGCCAGACAAGTGCTGCTTACCTAGAATTAGTCATTACACCCGAGCTTCACAGGTCAGGATGTCAACCATTAAACCACCCGATCTCAATTCCAGCTCACTATGTTAAATTTTTCCATTTTATGTCCAAACAGTCAGAATCCACTTGGCCTTAACTACATAGTCAAGTACTGAAATTAGGGCCCTGTTTCCCCACCACACACTTTCCAAACACCAAAACTGTCAGACAGCAAGCAATGAGGCATATAAATCCAGTTTCTGAAGTGCTTTAGTTGTAAATGCCAAACATTGCTCCCCCTTCTAAAACATGAGAGCAGCTGCTCTGTTTGCTTTTTAATTAACAGACCATTTGTGAAACAGTTTAGACATATAAATATCGAAGATACCACAAGTTAAGCATCAGTTACAATTTACAAGATTTGCTCCCTGCGCAGAAATCTGCTTTAAGCTAATCATTTCAATGCTGCACACACAAACATTCGACTGCATTTACTCCAACTGCTTTTACTTACCCTACCATTACATGGCACTAAAGTATTATAGTAGATCCCTGCTCCGTAGTTCTGAATATTACTGATCTGCTTTGGCCCAAAAACTTTTAGGAAGGAATAATGGCTCCTGTTCTTTAACAAGTTCATCATATGCCAGGTCATGCAGTCATCAACAGCAAACACAAAGTCCAGCATATTGTTCTGTGGATAAGGAGAAAAGCGTTGGGGTTTATATACGAGGAAGCAATCCGTGCTAATCTTATTCATGTAAGATATACACAGGATCAAATTGCCAGCTAAGCATTTTGCACAAGTAAATTAAAAAAAAACCAAACCAAAAAACCCAAACCAGAAGCACTAATGTCAGATACAATTAAAAGGCTCTGAAGGAGTTTTATGGTTTTTAGCCAATCTAGTGAGATGGTCAAAAATTTTCCTGTCTTCCTGATTAAAGGACCAACCTCCAACCCACTGGAACAGCAGAACACGGGATGAGATCTCCATCATCCTGGTTCACAGCTCAGCGCAACAGCTTGAACTACTGATGAACAGAACTTTTACTGGGACACAAGGCCATGAACTGGGAGATGTGAACAGATAAAGACAGCTGAGAGCCAGCAGTGAGAAACTGCACTTCTCATGCACTGCCTTGCTTTTGTCAACAAAACCACTCAAACTCTAAAGATTTGTGACGTACAATGCATGCCCAGCTCTTCTGAAGAAACCAGTCCAAGCACTCCCTGCACACAGATGAGCTGACAACTCATAGCTCAGGCCTACAGCAAACCAGTATTTGGGGTGACAGCACTTCAACTTCAGTAGGTCTACTTCTCTGTGGCTCACTAATTCCGGGCTGCGTCTTAGCTCATCAGTTAATCCTGCTAAGAAGATATTTCTATTTATTTATATACGTTTATATAGTTTATATTTGTGTCCAGTGCTACTTGGTCACAGATGGAGAATCTGGTATTTGTTCCTGTTAAATTTCATGCCGCTGATGATCACTCAGTGACACTATCATAAACCACAGAATGTTAGGGGTTGGAAGGGACCTCTGGAGATCACCAAGTCCAAGCCCCCTGCTAGAGAAGGACCATAGAATCTAGGGCAGGTTACACAGGAATGCATCCAGACAGGTCTTGAAAGTCTCCAGAGAAGGAGACTCCACAACCTCTCTGGGAAGCCTGTTCCAGTGCTCTGTGACCCCTACAGTAAAGAAGTTCTTCCTCATGTTGAGGTGGAACTTCCTGTGCTCCAGGTTGAATCCATTGCCCCTTGTCCTATCACAGGGCACAAGTGAAAAGAGGTTGCCCCTTTCTTCTTGACACCCAGCCCTCATATATTTGTACACATTAATTAGATCCCCTCTCAATCTTCTCCAGACTAAAGAGCCCCAGGGGTCTCAGTCTTTCCTCATAAGACTGGTGTTCCAGTCCCTTAATCATCCTTGTAGCCCTCTCTCGGACTCCCTCAAGTAGATCTCTGTCCCTCTTAAACTGGGGAGCCCAGAACTGAATGCAAGGTGAGGTCTCACTAGGGCAGAGTAGAGAGGGAGAAGGACCTCCCTTGATCTGCTGGACACTCTCTTACTGCACCCCAGGATAGCATTGGCCTTCCAGGCCACAGGGGCACACTGCTGTCCCATGGATAACTTGTTGTCCACCAGGACTCCAAGGTCCTTCTCCACATAGCTGCTATCAACCACTTCCTAACCTGTACTGGTGCATTTTATTGCTCCTTCCCAGGTGTAGGACTCTGCACTTATTCTTGTTGAACCTCAAGACGTTCCTCTTTGCCCAGCTCTCCAGTCTGTCCAAATCATGCTGAATGGCTGCAGAGCCTTCAGGCGTATCAGCCAAACCTCCCAGTTTCTCAGCAGATTTGCTGAGAAGACTGTCCCTTCATCGAGGTCATTGATGAAGATATTGAACAGGACTGGACCCAGCACTGATCCTTGGGGGACTCCACTAGTTACAGGTCTCTATCCAGATCCTATCCTATCTATCCAGATCCCTCTGCTGTGCCTCTTCTCCCGCTGTTAGCTACCTTTTTTTTCCAAGCATTTTGTGTGAGCATGAGATGATATTAGAGCTCTGAAATTAGCATTATCCTGTTTTTTCTCTTTTTCGAAAGGAAAATGAGACATGTTTAAATTTGCATTTGTGGGGAATGCTTAATAGGCCAGTCATAATCACACACAGCATGGTAGAAGCTGGAAGGGACCTCTGGAGCTCATCTTGTCCAACCCCTCTGCCAAAGCAGGGTCACCCAGAACAGGTTGCCCAGGATCGCATTGCCCAGGCAGGTTTGGAACCTCTCTAGAGGAGGAGACTCCACAAACTCTCTGGGCAGCCTGGGCCAGGCTCTGGCACCCTTGCAGCAAAGTTTTTGATACTGTTCAGATGGAACCTCCCCAGTTCCAGTTTGTGCCTGTTGCCCCTGGTCTTGTCACTGCACACCACTGAAAAGAGTCTGGCCCCATCCTCTCACCCCTCACACCATAGGTACTGATCAGCATTGATCAGATCCCCTCTCTGTCTTCTCCATCTAAACAGCCCCAGGCTCTCAGCCTTTCCTCGGCAGAGATGCTCCAGTCCCCTCAGCATCTTTGTAGCCTCCACTGGACTTTCTCCAGTAGTTCCCTGTCTAATGAGCAACACTACCTAGTAACGCTTTTTAGAAAGGTCGAAAACATACACACACTTAAAAAATAAATATATAAAATCACTATTTCCACACAGCTTGACCTCTGAACACCAAGGAAGCACCAAGAATGCCATTCCAACGTAGTAACACCTTTTCCTTCGGTCGCCCTCCCGGGGTGCCCGGCACACAGGTCCAGACACCCTATGGCTCCATTTTTAATGCCCTGACCCAGAGCCGCGGTCAGGAGGCCCCGGCGGCACCCGTTCCGCTCACCGCTACAACACGGCCGTCGGGGACCTCGGCGCTCGACCATTTGAGGGGGTTTGCCCCTTTTCGTGCCACGGCCGAGGCGGCAGCTCCAGGGAAGGCACCGCGTTGC
>JAAGNO010007268.1:9623-24845 GCA_033439905.1 Ceryle rudis
AAAATAAATGTTTCCAAAAGTATTTTGCTTAAGAAATCAGCAGCTTTTGACAGAACTTGAGTCAGAAAATATCTGAATATTTCTCTTATTTATACAATACACACCAAAAAATTAAAAAAAAACCCCAAAACAAAACAACAAACTATCTATCTTGCATGCCATTAATGAGGCACAGTACTAATTTTTAAAAACTTATATCTGTTTCATAAAAAATAGTGTTAACCATGCATTCAACCCAAATATAAATATGATCTACTTTAAATATGTTCTGAAGAAAAAGAATACTTGCAACTTATTATTGAAATATATTGCATGTCAACACGAGCAGTTCCTAAGCATATGTACATGCCCCCTGAGACTAGCGGTGAACTACACAAAGATTAGTTCCCATTACTCCTGAATTCTCTTCCCTAAAACTTAAAATAAACAACATGGACATCTAATGTCTGGAAATAGGTGCCATGATGGTACATGGAGAGGTTACAGAAAAGGTTTATCTAACATCATATTTGATAAGGACACAATACTGCAATTTCTTGAATTGCAAATTTTGCATGGGCAGGTAACGAGGCTTTAATTTCAGCAGCACCACTTGTGTTTCAGAAAGCTCAAGCACAAGCCCTTCTTTGAGAATCTAGGCCTAGAAAAAGATGAAAAATTGTGATTTTAACTAAATAAAGTATTTTTAAAGTGAAAACATTTGTGTGTATATTTTGGGGGTATGCTATCCCCCTGGTTGCAGAGTTGCACAGGGCTGACAGGGATAGGGTACAGATAACAGATGGTTCTCTACTGGGCTGCTGATGGGTGCACACCTCCTCCAGCACAAAGGACACATGTGGGAAGTCCCACCTGCCAACATAGTCACCATAACACCTACAGGGAACCATCCTGATTTACTAATTAAGTTTTATTCAACCTACAGGATGTGCAAAATTGAAGTATATTTACCAGAACTAGTAATTTCTGAAAATTAAAAAATTGAAATAATTTGGAATTGGGAGCTTCAGTCGCAACTGTATCACCACATCAGATGCAAAAATCACATCATGGGTAACCTGTTCAGTGAATGGAAAAAAGCCTGGTTTTTGAAGAAAGCTTTGACAGACTAGTTTTAAAATGTTCCTGGAATACTTTGAGATGGCATTCAACCTTCCAGTGATGTTTCATTCAAGCTGACTCTATTTCTGCTAAATTAGTCAGTAAGAAGTAAAGTATCAGAAGAAATAATTTATAAACATAAGGTAGCTGTATAGATCCTGTATAGATAGATCAGTGACTTTCACTAACACAAGTTGTGACAAAAAATTACAAAGCTGTTTGCATATCTATCTACATATGCAGAAAACTTCAAAGCAGAATTACAAGTTTAGAAGCTATTGACAGGAGACGTCTGTTGCACCATCTGCACAAATATTGAAGAAATAAACCCACCCTTTTTGAGCAGAGCATTTTTTCTTTTTAAGCCTTGTAAATCACTCAAACAAAAGTCCATGCTAATTATAGCTCACCATAGGAGAATATAATTTAAAACCAATTGATAAAATCATATTTTAATGAAATGGTGAAGAAGCAGTTGATCAGAGTGTAGTTGTACTGATTTGAGAACATTCGATAGCAATAGATTCTATGAAAGATAACCATAATGTTAATAGCTAGAAGCAGGAACAAAACAAGGAATAAAAAAGTGGATTACAGAAGTAGCCCTAGGGCCTGGATTTTTCTGCTGGATTTTCATCTGTTGCCTCTCTGTAGAAGTTTTTGAAGAATCTGGACAAAATGAAACTCCTCAAACTCCAAAAAATAGCAAACTCAAAGGTGAATAACATCAGAAGAGCAAAAGCTGGAATTCAAATAAAAGTTCTGCTGAAACAAAGAAGGTATTTTACAGAAAACACTGGAAACAAGTAGGATCTGTAAGGTCAATGTCTTCACAAAGATCATCAGCTAAGGAAGGTTACTGAGAAGCCAAGTGAAGGAAATACATCCAGTTCATCAAAGAAGAGAAGGGTTGTCCAGAATATCTGATATACTGCTACACAGTGCCAAATGGCGTAGGCCCAAAGACTCCTAGAAGGTTGAGAGAAGTAATAAAAACTTTTGATTTCTCACTAGTTATGAGCAACTATTCATTAGGGTTGCAAGACAGAAAATATTATGCTTTTCTAGGCAGAAGGAAACTTTCCAGGGAACTGTGAAAATAAAAATACATAAGGGAATTCAGTAAATAAGCAACATTGCTAAAGTGATCATTAAAAACTAACAAACCTTTCAAGTTTGTATAGAATTTCTGCAGCTAATTACGGATGTGCAAGAAAATAAAAGTTTTGGATATCAAACTGAACGTCAGAAGAACTTGCAGCTCCCATGTCCAGTTTGTAACTGGATTACCATTAAACTCTTCAGCTAGAAAACAGCAGATAGCAACAGATCATTCAAAATGTGCAGTTGTTGCCACAGCCACCATCAAATATCATAATAAAAACCCCACAAAAAACCAAAACCTAATTAAAAAAAATAAAACAAAACAAACAAACAAAAATCAAAGCAAATAGGTTTTATGCATTGCTGCCCACCTACTGAAACAGTCATACTAAATCACATAAAGAAATGTGCTTGATGAGGAAGAGCCACCAAATAGTGTTTTACATTCTTGGTAGCTTCTCTGGCTGGTTATAAAAGCAAATGTATTCTTAGATACAGCTTCAGCATCTGAACTTCCCAGCAGTCTTTATATCAGACCTCTTTTGTGATGGGAAGCCGCCAGTTCCTAAAAAAATAGTAAAACGCTGTTGATAGCAATGAAGTCACAAGAATCTTCAGCTATACAGTAAGATAGTTAATGAAGGACTGATTCTGAACAGACATGATTAAGGTGATGATTAAGAAACTAATGTAAGCATTGGAAAAATTACTATTTGTTTCTAAAATATTCCCTGTTAGTGTAAGGAATTCTCACAGTGGAAATCTGTGAGGTGATGAATGATTTACAAAAGAGCAACTGTGCCTCTTACATTTTGCTCAGCATGTCCAAGTAGTAGATAAAAGAAAATGAGCTGACAGTACTTCTACATTCACAAAGGGAGCCTTAATTTTGGTAGTTTGATGTTGGTTTTTGCTAAATGACAGAGTGCTAAGGAATTAAAAGGCAAGTAGTACAATCTTGGACCAAAAAAAAAAAAGTAGGAAAAGGACAGTAAGCAGCACTGGATTTAATTGCTCAATTTTCACCTAGCAAAATGAAGAACAGTACTCTTTTCTCCCCTCCATCAGCAGGGAGAGCTGTATTGGTGCTCCACATGATGTCCAGTGTTCCTTGGATTTTTTTATGCAGGTGTACAACAGAGACAACTTCTGGATGACAGTCGAAGTTAACCAGAATCACCAAATTACAAGCCAGCACCTGAAGGCTATGATTCAAGTTTTCTCATTTGCAAAACCTGGATAATGACTTATCATTAATCTCAAAGAGCAGCCCTTTATGTGCCGAAATACTTTAGAAATGAAGCAGTACTGCCAACAGATACACAAAAAGGAAGCACTTAACTCAGCATTTTGAAGTCATAACTGCCCTACTAATAAAGATGGATTTCACTGCCTCCCTTCCACGTGGAGAGTTGTCTGAGGTGACAGCAACCTCTTCCAGTGTTTGATTGTTTTCATGGCAAAGATCTTTTACTAATACCCTAACCTAATGGAATAAAACCATTCATATACAACAAAAGTGAAAATTCTAGCTATTTTGTCAATGCTAATTTTAATATTATGATATTTTGCATATGCTATTTGCAGTTCTATTTTGGTAACTGCTAAATGTAAGTTTTACCCATATTTTTCATTTAAACCATGAGGTGTCTCTAGCTCCATTCATGGTAAAGGCAAATTAATGACATACAAAAGGCATTACATTCACCTTTGAAACATCTGCTTGGCAACACTTGAGCCACCAAAGGAGAATCCCACAAGTTTCTTGCTATCAATCCAGTAGAAAGTCAGTGTTCTACACAAAAGGTGCTATTCTGTTGGTTTAAATCAGAAAAGGAAGTTTAAAATATTCTATCTGCAGTATAACTCTTAGCTGGCAGTAGGAGAGTCAGAACAAGTATGTGTTCCATGTCTTAATGTTCTTAGGAAATCATTTCTATTCTTACAATGGACAACTTCTCAAAGAAGCAAACAGAAGAAACTTGCAAAACTCTGTAGTCCTTTTTTGTAACAAAGATGAAGAAACAGATTCCTCAACCAGTTTTATATGACAATTTCTACTTTTTTTTTATACATATATTTTCTCTATGAACTGTTGCTTTCCATGTTTTCACATTACTAATAAAAAGCTGTTGGCATACTTACATAAGAAAATGGCTCCAGAAATATGTCTGGAAGAGTTTATCATCACGTACAAAAAAAAAAAAAAAAAAAAAAAAAGAATGATGGTGCTAGTGTTTTGATTCAATATACTACATCCCAAGCACAACATCATGCCATGAAAAAGAGACAACTGCACTGCAGATGGGATTACTTAATCCTAAACTATCTCTAGAGGTCAAATGATGTGAGTTTCATGGTAGGTACAGGAAGGTAGATTTCTTGAATGATGAAACAATTTTCAAGGTTTAAGAAAAGGACAGTTTATCACAGAAATAAGTTTTGCCTACTTTAAAGTGAAATAAAAAACAATGGTGTGATTTACAAGGCTGTTTTAAAGAAAATACTTACATCTCTTTATGCTAGAGATCATAGTTTTAAGCTCTGGGGAGAGATTTACTAATTTTTTATTAATTTACTAATTGTGTTTACGAAAAAGTTTCTGAGAGAAGTACCAGAGCTGGGGACTCATGGTAGTAACCGGGGGACAAAAAGGTCATATAGTCAAAATGTTTTGAGAATCATCAAGTGAATTAGAATGGGTCAGAACTGTGGAAACAAAGTTAGGAGAGATTCTTCAAAGAAGGCACAAGGCCTAAATCTAAATTTATTCAATAACACCATCACTTCAAACCTCAAAATGAAAACAAGAGTCTAGAACACACGATAACTTTTAGGTTAGTTATCACTATTCTGGGGCACCTGGCAGGCAGTCTACACTGTGTGTAGACAGACTTTGCCTCACATACAGAGTCCAACTCCTTGCAACTTAAGATAGTAAAAACAGTCTCATGAATTGAGTATCTCCTGGCATTTACCCCTTTTCCTCTTTGTCAAAAGGAGTTTTGAATATCTTTATCGTTACCAAAGTAATGATGGACACAAACCTTACCAACATTTATTAGAAGTAACTCCTCCCTCAAAAGGGGAAATATATATATATAAAAATTGGACAGTAAATAGAGATTTTTAAAAAAGCATATTTAAAAAAAAAAAACAAGTGAAAAACAAACAACAAAATAAACCAACAGATTTATAGTATAAGAATAACACAAACGCAATCAAATTGCACATACAGATGGAATTTTAAGTCTAGTAGAGATGCATAGAGAAACCTCATATTTAACACTAAAATTAAAAAATATTCCATACTAATTCCTTATATTATACATTTAAAGAAATTCCTAAGCTGCAAACAATTCGAGTTTAGAAAGCATAGTGAGGAATTACCCTCATAGACTTAATTTGTCCTTATATTCTCTCCAAAAATTCTCAAGGCATGTCTGGGAGTCCTTTATGCTTAGAGCACAAACACTTAAAATATTTCTCTTGCTGTGTTCTGAAACACAGTTACTGCTGTGAAACTGTCAAAGTCTTTTTCAGACATTAGTAGATGGCAACATGCAAAGTTATATCATTACTTGACGTATGTCTTCAAAGACAGCTAATTCTGTGTTGATTCAGCTTTGACATCTGTTGTGAATTTTTCCATCAATATGCATAGAAGGCAAACTAACATACTTTCACTTTTCATCAGAAATGATTGCACTGTTATTGAAATGTATATTGAAGTGTGTTATGTGATAAGAAAATACAAATTATTCATACGAAAACCTGACACTACCTCTTTTGATCATCCTGCCCTAAGATTTTCAAACAAAAGGATTCTAACATGGTCTTTATATTCTTTTCATATGTGTCTGGAAAATGGTCACTTGCAAGTAAGAGTACAGAGAAATAAACCTCATGTTCATTAGGAGTAATAACAAGGGTTCTACAGGAATGTTGACTAGAAAAGGAAGGCTAAATAAAATGTTAAATAAAATGTAGATAAGACATCTGGCGACAGCCAAAATGGAGAAGGCTAAGGTACTTGACAACCTTTTTGCCTCAGTTTTCATTGGCAATGTCTCCCCACAACTCTCAAAGTTCCCTGAACTTCAAGGCAGGGACTGGTAGAACTAAGTCACTTCCATCAAAAGAGAGGATCAGGTTCGAGACCTGAGGAACCTGAACATACACAAGTCCATGGACTTGAGCAGGTGAATCGCAAGGTCCTGAGGGAACTGGCAGATGTAGTTGCTAAGCCACTCTCCATCATATTTGAAAAGTCATGGCAGACAAAGTCCCAAGTGGCTGAAGAAAAGGGAATATTGCACTCATTTTTTAGAAGGGTAAAAAGTAGGACCCTGGAACTACTGAACAGTCAGCCTCCCCTCAGAGCCCAATAAGATCATAGAACAGTTCCTCCCCGAAGATATGTTGAAACATAATGAAGACAGGCAGGTGATCAGAGGAAGTCAACACAGCTTCACCAATGACAAATTGTGACTCACCTACTGGCCTTCTACACTGGAGTGACTGGAAAAGGGAAGAGCAATGGCAATCATCTACCTGGACTTCTGTAAGACCTCTGACATGGTCCTCCACAACATTCTTGCTGCTAAATTGAAGAGATGGATTTGATGGATGGACTATTAGATGTGTAAGGAACTGGCTGAGTGGTCTAAAGAATTAAGTGAAATTCCTCTTTACTTCAGCAAAGGCTTTGAGGTTAGGTGTTAATGCTCTAGCTTTGACTGCAAACTAATTTACTTCATCAACCAAAGGAATGGTGTTTTTTGACAAAGATGGTATTACTGTATTCTGCAAATTGAACTAATAAGTGACAAGTGAGGCATGAAAAAGGGCCAAAAACAACATAGCAAAGTTTCAATTTAAAAAATCCACTGAGATTAAGCAGGAAGGAGCAACAGCGTTTCGCACTGTGGTGAGATAATTAATTCCTTGGGATCTGAGGTCCAGCCAATTGTTTCTATTTATCATGAGATATCCCCAGGAAAGAGTTTTTCCTAATTTCCATTACAATAAGTCTTCAAGGAATGGGTGAAGATAAATTTGTTCACAGTAATCAGTGATTAAATTCCAAGTTTTACTTTGTGCTGTAAACACTGTCCAAGGCACTCAGCCAAAACTTAAAGTCAATCATGTTGTACTGCTTATCTGCGCTAATGCACCAAAACTCATAGTCCTTGATCATTTTAAATAATTTTGAAAAACTGTTATCTTAGAGTTTACTTCCAATAGAATTGCTTATATATAGTACAGGGTAAGGCTAAGGTTGGATACATTGATAATGCTTTGGTCATCCCTCACTACAGTTAAAAGAGTTTTAGGGGAGGCATGCAGAATGAAGCTACTGCAGGCTTTTGCCCCATTTTGTTCTTCGCAGTGCACATCAGTGCCTGCAGTGTCTTGAATTTACTGCTGCTTTTATGGAGCAGATGCTCTTGGACAAATGGAAATTAAATTAAGAAGTGTGACAGTTGTTATACTGTGCTGTTCTCTGAAATGCATGAAGAAATAAACTGAAAAGAAGTAGTGAAGTAAGTGTTGGTTTTCAGTCATAATGACAGAAATTACTTATACAAGTAATAAATACAAAACTGATAAAGGAAAATGCATCCATGTACCTTCGGGCAGCTAGCTAAAGGACTACATGCATTAGGTACTGTGTTTTCTCCCTCACTAGATCTTAATATACATAATGCAATGCATGATGACCATTTTTCACATTTAAGAGGACACAATCCCTTAGAAAATGGCATTACTTCACTCTGAGTCTTTCCCAGACAACTAACATCACTTGTGACAAAATCAGTACATCTACAACATTATGAATTTCATTTTGCCAAAGCATCCATGCCTAAAGCTGCAGAAAGGGCCTATAAACAACAGATTTTGTCCTGGTTCTACTGAAATATCTGAAGTAGAAATTAGAGTGACACAGGCTACCCGATTTCCAAATCCAGGCAACAAGAGCAATAGTCAACACCCCAAATATCAACAGGCAGGATAATGTTTAAGTCATTGTACATTCACCACTCACTAATCCACCTGGTCCCTGTTCACCCGCATACTATGAGAGTACAGTGCTGACTTGTACTTGTTCGTTTGCCTGAGCCAGAAGTCCGAGTACCAGGCAGACTTGTTGGGACACAATGAAGTATAGTCACATCCCGTCAACTTTTGGGCCCTAAATTACAGCGCCCACACTCCTTATGCCTGAATATGAAATGGGAAAGATTTTGTATTTTATTTCACAGACCTTCATGGACCACTGTGCTCAGTGACTGTTCTTAGCCTTCAAGATGGGCAGGTGATGACAAGCCATTGCGGTAACTAAGCTAGTTTCAGTGCAGATAAGACATTCTTCTCTTTCCAACTAGTGCAGTTGCTAAGGGGTTATACAGTCTATTAGGATTTAAGGCAAATCAGCATCTGTCAGAAGTCAGTTAAGTTCCACAACACCTAAATAAAGCTGTAAGGTGCCAATAAATGTCATTTGTGCTAACACAAATTTTGGATGCAATTTGCAACACATACTTCTTTTTTTTTGAGATAAAACTTAGTTTAAAAATGTCATCTTATCCAGATAGTCTAAGCTGAGGGTTTGCATTTGCCCACTTGTATTTATTTCTGCTTTTATAATAATCTACTGTGGAAGGAAAAAGTAGAGGGAAGACAAAAGAAGAATCATATTGATTAACTTATCAGTTGAAGACAGAATTATTATTTTAAGTTTCAAATCAATTCAAATACTCTTCCTAAGTAACACATAAACTTAATATTTCTAGTGTAAGATATATATCCCGTCCCTACTATAGATAATATATTCATAAAAATATACCTTAATGAAATAAAGCTGATTCGATTTTACAAGCTATCTCCATGTTTTGTTTCCTTCAGTTATTGAATAGTAGACAGAAATCAGTTAAAACACCACTTTTTTTTCATTTTCTGTTAAGGGTTTCTACAAACTCTGTAACATATAACTGGAGAAGAATGACACTGCAGTGTACACTTCAGGATGTTTAATTCTATACATATCGATAAAAGTGTTTGGATTTCCTCTTCATTTAGTAATCATGCAGTTTTAACATATTTGTAACTCCTCAGGCCCACTAGCTTCAGACTTTATGAATGATACTTAAATCAGCAAATCCAATTCAGGAGGCGGAGTGAGCTCTTTAAACACAATCATTTTCTGCTCATTCGGTGTCTCTCTTATCTTTGTACATGTTGCTTTCTCTAACCCCCCTCCAGGCAATAACACCTAATTGTCATCAATGTGGAATTTAATCTGACACCTCAAGAATCAAAACCATGCAGTTATGACTTCAGCCAAAAGTCTTCAATTTGTAAGCTGAAAAGAGACTAGATGTAAGGGCATTACGCTCTTTAAAAGCATAGCTGGACTTTCCCAGAGCATAAACAGCAATTACTGACTGAAGAATAGATATGGATGAGCCTATGTCCTAGAAGAAACCACTCAGAGTATATCAGATGTATCAAATGCATAAAGTCATCATACCATATCAGCTAAATAATATCCTCCCTTAGGCTAGAAGCACAAGATAGTCATGCTTGACCAATCTGATAGCCTTCTATGATGTCATAGGTTAGATGAGAGGAGGGCAGTCGATGTCATCTATCTTGACTTCATCAAGGCTTTTGACACTGTCTCCCATAACACCCTCATTAGGAAACTCGTGAAGTGTGGGTTAGATGAGTGGACAATGAGGTGGATTGAGAGCTGGTTGAGTGACAGAGCTCCAAGGGTAGTGATCAGTGGTGCAGGGTCACATTGGAGGCCTTTAGCCAGCGGTGTTCCCCAGGGGTCAGTACTGGGTCCAGTCTCATTTAACATATTCATCAATGAACTAGGCAAGGAACATTGTACCCTCGGCAAATTCGCTAATGATACAAAACTGGGAGGAGTGTCTGACACACCAGAAAGCTGTACTGCCATCCAGCATGACCCGACAGGCTGCAGTGTTGGGAATTTAGTGAGATTCAACAAGGGCAAATGTAGGGTCCTGCACCTGTGGAGGAACAATCCCATGCATCAGCCTAGGGGTAGACCTGCTGGAAAGCAGCCTTGAGGAGGTAGATCTTGGAAGTCCTCGTAGACAATAAGTTAACCATTAGCCACTAATGTGCCCTTGGGGCCAAGAAGGCCAATTGTGTCCTGGGGTGCATAAAGGTGTGTGTGGCCGGTAGGTCAAAGGAGGTCATCTTCGCCCCCAGCTCTGCCTAGTGAGGCTGCCCTGGAATACTGTGTCCTCCGGAAATTCCATCTGGAATACTGTCTCCTCAGTTCAAGAATGACTAGGAACTACTGGACAGAGACCACTGGAAGGCAACAATGATGACTGGGGGACAGGGGCATCTCTCATGTAAGAAAAGGTTGAAAGAGATGGAACTATTTAGCCCAGAGAAAAGAAAACTGAGAGAAGACCTTATCAATGTCTATAAACATCCAAAGGGTGTGTGCAAAGAGGACGGATCCAGACTCTTTTCAGTGGTTCTCAGTGACAGGACGAGGGGCAACAGGCACAAGCTGGATCACAGCAGGTTCAGTCCAAATATGAGGAAAAACTTATTTTCCATGAGGCTGATAGAGCACTGGAACAGGCTGCCCAAGGATGTTGTGGATTCTCCTTCTCTGGAGATATTCCAAACCTTGTGTAGTGTGCTCTAAGGCAAACCTGCTCTGCTGGGGGGTTTGGACTGGATGATCTCTAGACGTCCCTTCCAACTCCAACAATTCTGTGATTCTGTGATGAGTTTTTCCTTTTGCTCCTGGTAAGAATCCAACTAGTGAAAAAACTAAGTGAAAACAAAGTGAAACTACAGGCAAAAAACATACCTCCTTTTTCCTTAGTAAATCTACTTAAGAAACAAGTACATTTTACCTTAGAAAAAACCAAAATTTGTATTGCATCTTACATAAATTTCCTTTTCTGGTTTGGAAATCTTTTTAAGTTCTCAAAGATGCTAAGGAGTATCTAATTTCTATCCTGTTATGTATGTGAACTATGAAATGTTTATGACACAGGACAAAGGGAGAAGCAGATCCATATCAGCCAGATGTAGTTTTGGTCTTAAATTACTAACTAACACAACATAGTTATTTTGCAGATTATTGTACATGGTGTGCAACTGGCAGCAGGGGAAGCATAGCATTGTGTGTCTAGTTCTAATTGACTCAGTAGGGATGAGCTATCCAAAAAAGAGACAAGATTTCAACTCACTGCAAAATTTAACAGCCATATGCCCTACAAATCCAGCTCCCCAGTTACAACATACTGGGGAGTAGTTAAAAAATGCTGCTGGGGGCCTAAATGCATGATCTACAAATCTACTCAATGTGTCAGCATTCGAAAGGAACACCATAGGCAAAACAGATTTTGAAGGGCATTTGTCATGGTCATAAGGTAGCATACAAATATACCCTCCATACCAGCCTGGAGCTGGCCAAGAACTCCTGTGCTGTAAACCACAATGCAGAGAAGTGCTTATCCCAGTGAGGCTGAAATTGTGTTGCTCTGTAATGGCACAAGGGAACAGGAAAATCAATGGGACGTTAACCTATGCCCAAAGCACCTTTTCTGTCTAGAAACCTCTGGAGTGAGGCACTTTGACAATCTCACTGAAGCTGTTGCACCTGCAAAAAAGTTGACTATCAATACAGGTATTGTGGCTCACAGGGAAATGCACATACTTGAATTTAAGTCTCTCAATTAATGACTTCTTAATATATTAAAAAAAAAAAGTCTGTATTTTCTAGTAAGTGCATTTCAGCACAAAGCCAAGGATATATTTTTCCTCCAATTTTCAGTCCATCCTATCCATGCATATATATGCCATATAACACATTTTTTTCCCATAAGATGACATCAGCTTATAAAGAAAAATTACAACTTAAAAGTTTTATGCAAATAAAATTATCTGAGTGTATACATCATAGAATCATAGAATGGTTTGGGTTGGAAGGGACCTTAAAGATCACCTAGTTCTAAACCCCCCCTGCCATTGGCAGGACCATCTTCCACTAGACCAGTATGCTTAAAGTCCCATCCAACCTGGTCTTGAATACATCCAATGCAGGGGCATCTACAACCTTCCTGGGCAACCTGTTCCAGTATCTTACCACCCTCAGTGAAAATCCTCCTCCTCATTTCTAATCTGAACCTACCCTCTTCCAGTCTGAAGCCATTAAACCCTCATCCTATCACTACAGGTCCTCCTAAAAAGAGACTCCGCAGCTTTCACATAGGCTCCCTTCAGATACTGGAAGGCCACAATAAGGTCTCCCTGCAGAATTCTCCTCTCCAGGCTGAACAACCCAGCTCTCTGATCATCTTTGTGGCCTCCCTCTGGACCCACTCAAACAGGATCATGTCCCTCTTGTATTCACCATGGTTCTCTTGCTGCAGCCTAAGATACAGTTGGCTTTCTGGGCTGCACTCACATGTTGATGATTCATGTTGAACCCTTCATCAATGAGCACCGCCAAGTTCTCCTCAGAACTGCTCTCAATCCACTCATCACCCAGCCTGTATTTGTGCCTGGGATTACCCCAACACAGGTGCAAGACCTTGCACTTGGTCTTGTTGAACTTTGTGAGTTTGGCATGGGTCCACCTCTCAAACCTGTCAAGGTCACCCTGGATGGCATCCCTTCTATCCAGTGTGTCAACCGCACCACACAGCTTGGTGTTGTCAGCAAACTTGCTGTTGGTGCACTTGATCCCACTGTCTATATCACCATCAAAGATGTTAAATAGCACCAGTCCGTGTACCAATCCCTGAGGAACACCACTCATCACTGGTCTCCACTTGGACATCAAGCTGTTGACTGCAACTCTGTGAGTGAGACCATCCCGACAATTCTTTACCCACTGAGGGGTCCATGCATCAGATACATGTATTTACAATTTAGAGACCAGGATGTCATATGGGACAGTGTTGAATACTTTGCATAAGTCCAGGTAAACGATGTCTTTTGTTCTTCCCTTATCCACCAAACTCTGTAACTCTATTGCAAAAGGCTACCAAATTTGTCAGGCACAATTTGCCCTGAGTGAAGCCGTGCTAGTTGCCACCAGTCACCTCTTCATTTTCCATGTGCCTTAGCAGAGCCTTCAGGAAGACCTGCTTGCTCCGTGACCTTGTCAGGCACAGAGGTGACACTGACTGGCTTGTGGTTTCCTGAGTCTTGTTCTTTTCCCTTTTTGCAAATGGGGGATTGTAGAAGTGAATTAGCAATTAAAATCATATTAAAGGTACAGCATTGTTCACACGTTAAGGAAAGGTATAATATCAAAAAAGCTCCCAAGGTGGAGTGCAACTGGTATGGAAGGAATCCATTCCATGGTGGTTCCCTGGACAACATGGCCTGCAGACAGCATGGTGGGTGGAGTAGAGCGAAGACTCCATGGCCAGGCTCTGTGAATCACCACAGAGGATGGGAACTTTGTGGTACTATGGAACTGGTAAGCTGCATATTTGTCACCCTGGGTCAACATTCTGTCATTTTTTTTGACAAAGTGCTGTCCTTTGTGTAAACTTTGCTCATTATTATGTCATTATAATACCAAAACACACTTGCATCCCAAAGGCTGCCTGCCTCCAAAGTGTGACACCCCTCCCCCCAGCACTGACCTTGGGCCCTGAATTTTATCTACACCTTTAAAAGCGAACTGAGAGAATTTTACGCCAATCATAAGGTAGGGACATTCAGAAGCATCAGGGAATGTGAAAGTGAAATAAAGTGGTGGAGCAACACCCTGAGACAATGACAGCAGGAAGATGCTCAACAAGAAGTGGAGGATCCTCTACCCTCCTGTCACCCGGCAAAAGGAGGGCACCTAAGGGACAAGGGAGAATGGAGAGAGGTCCTTCATTGGAAAGGCAAGCGAAAACCCTCCCATCTCTCTCCCTCACCTTCCCAGTTCCCCTCGCATAATAGATATGGGGCTTTGGGACTTGAGGACCAGGCAAGTGGAGATGGAGATGAAGATCCAGCCAGTGAGTTGCCCAAGGCTTATCTCTCACACCCACACCTTAGAACTTCTTCAACTAAGAAGAAAAGGAGGGTAACTGTAGTAGGCAACTCTCTTCTGAGGCGAACAGAGGGCCCCATCTGTTGGCTAGACCCAGCCCACAGGAAAGTCTGCTGCCTCCCTGGGGCTCAGGTTAGGGATATAAAAAGGAAGCTGCCTGGTCTGGTGCAGCCTTCTGATTACTACACTTTGTTGTCTACATTGGTAGTGATGAAGTTGTAGCGAGAAGTCCAAAGGTGATAAAAAAGGACTTCAGGGCATTGGGGCGACTACTACATGGATCAGGTGTGCAGGTGGTGTTCTCATCAATCCCTCAAGTGGAAGGGGAAAACACTGAAAGAGGGTGGAAAGCACACCTGATCAATGCATGGCTCAGAGACTGGTGCCACTGCTGGAATTCTGGGTTCTTTTATCACAGGGAAGCTTACATGACACTGTGTCTGCTGGTGACAGATGGAATACATCTGTCCCAAAGGGGGAAAAGGATCTTTGCACAGGAGATGGCAGGGCTCATCAAGAGGGCTTTAAACTAGGCTCAAAGAGGAAAGGGGATAAAACCAGGATCACTAGAAATAAGCCTAAGGATGGCTTTCAGTCTGCCATCCCACCTGAGGTGGATAATGGTGACATATGTGATGAACCCAGGACTGCTAGGGATAGGACTCAGGGTGATGTACCAGTGTTGCAGATGATGTCTGTACTGCATTTCAAGTCCATGTATACCAATGCCTGTAGCATAAGCTATAAACAGGAGGAATTAGAAGCTATTGTACAGCAGGGAAACCATGATATAATTGCCATCATGGAAACATGGTGGGATGATTTGTGCAGTTGGAGTGCCACAATGAATGGCTACAGGCTCTTTAGAAGAGATAGGGAAGGAAAGAGAGGTGGTGGGGTAGTGTTATATATTAAGGAGTGCTTTGACGGCGTAAAATTTACTGTTA
>JAAGNO010007269.1:0-26812 GCA_033439905.1 Ceryle rudis
AGCCCCGCCCAGCAGTTTTAGTCTCTGGTCTTTCTGCGGCTGCGCGCCCCCCAGTATGGGGGTTGTGCACCTCCCTACCCCACTAGGCCTTCCTCATCTTCAGCTGCCTTATCCTTGGCAATGAACTCTACTATCCTGTTCGAGGACAGTGCAGTCTTGCCAGCTCTCCTCTGATAAGAAGAGCTAGTCCCTCAGATAGAGGAACAGAAACTCCCTTGGCAGCTCTCACAGCTCTCCTCTGATAAGAAGAGCAGAAACTTTTCTTGGCAGCTCTGTACCCATCCTGTTAGCTCCCACAGCACGCCTACATGAATCACCCTATTGGTGACCATTGATCAAATTATTATCGAACCAACCTTACAGCCTGTCATCTACTAGTGTTACTATATACTACCCCGTAGTCAAAACAAAAGTAAGAATTACTTTTTGGTTTAGTAATCTAAACTTGCGATATGAAAAATCCTCTTCATTTTGCACCTATTTTAATCCTGCTGCAGTTGTGGAGGATTCTTACCCTCTATTACGTTAGCCAAGTACTTCCATACTCCTGTCAAAGGAAATCTGCAAGCAGGGAGGGTGAGCCTCCTTACCTTGAGACAACACTTTGCTCTGTTTACATTTCACATTGTGATGCAACCCATTATATTAGCATTATTCTTTTTTGGTTTAATACAGAGAGGCTACTAAAGTGTAGTAAAGCTTTACAGTCATGTAATATGAAGTTCATATAATGTCCACTTACCACTAGATTAGTAAGCAAGGTATTTCTGCTATTAAGTTATTTTTGTGATAGGAAGTTTTTAGTAAGAGATACAAGCTCAACTGCTGATTTGTAGGACTTCAAAAAATTACATTGCTGTAATTGTCTCAGTTTTGAGGTATCTATGCAATGGTTCAGTTAATGTTTTCTGTAGTTCTGTTCAGTGTTTTGGAATTATATGTACAGATAAAACCCATCCCATTCGCAACTAAATTATTGCATCTTACAATAGTGTAAATCCATAATCCCTATAAAAGAGCAATGATACATCAGACACACCACACCATATTTACAAAATTACGTTTTAAGTCATTTCTCAACAACTTACCGAGATCCATGTAAGAACTGAGATTTTCTCATCAGTTTAAGGGTACAGGAACAACAAGGGCTAGAATCAAGGCTACCTAAATTGCAACCCTAAGCGATGTAACCAAAATCAAAGATATAGCTTTATCCTGTGCATGTGTTATTTGGACATGTTAATCTATTGTGGCTTATGGATCTGAGGGAAAATACAACTAGTTTTTAAAAAATAACAGAAAGGCTGAGAAACAAATAACATGTTATCCGGAGGTTTTGCTTGTGTATTAAAATGTCTTGCATTTAAACTAAACAACTGTGATTTTCAGAATTTGACTTCCTCTGCAAATATTGTGCTCTTATATTTCATTTAGATGGGACATATATGTAAATTGCTTCTTTTTCACTGGTTTCCTACAGTTTCTTGAATTTTTCAGTTAACATTCTTGAGCCACCATCCAAAGGCTAGAAGGGAGACTTAGGAAGGGAGAAAGCTCTCCCCTCTCTTTGTGGCTAAGGATGAGCTCCAGGAAGCTTAGCTCGAGTGTATAGAGCCAGGCAACACAAGAAAGCAGCTTATCTTCAGACCTGAATCTGGGACTTGCTGCAGTAAAAATACCCTGTTGATATACTCAATACCTGTGTAGGGACCAGTTCCCTGCTCAGTCTGATTGCAAAAGCACACAGTGTTAGATTTTGCATTCCTTTTGAAGGAGAGAGATAAAAAAAGAAGTTTTAAGTCACTTCTCTCCTTCTTACAAAAGGACTTTAAACTCAGTTACAGCAACCCAAGAAATGCAGCAGTTTGAGGCAAGACTTCCTTTTCTCAGGGCTGGGAGCTTTAGGAGGAAAGCAGCTTGGTTATACCCGCTATGCTTGTGAAAAAGAGATGACAATGATGTTTCACTCTCATCCGGTAGCAAAGGTCTTCTGGCTAGCTGGATCTGACACAGCAGCAAGAAAAAAAAAAAAAAAAAGAAAGAATCATTGCCCAAGTAACCTGAAAGGCAGAGAAACTACATCAAAGTACAAAGCATGTGAGCAACCAATTGGATGTGAACCAAAGTCAGAAAGTGGAAAGTAACATTTGCACAGCCCTGTAAATGAAATACTTAAAAGCAAATACCACAAAGTCCTCTTTCCTCTCTCACTCCCACATATTACTGAGGCAGTGGGAGCAAGCATTTTGGAGCAGTACAAAATGTGACTGAGGTAACAAACAGCCAAATACGTCCTTTTGTGTGAAGGCACCATCATGTCTGCTGGGGACACGTGTGCCTTTTGACAATTGTTTTGAAAACTCTGTCCGTGTAATCCAAAATCACTGCATTTGGATTATCATTTTAACTTCCTTGCTTAAATTTTGCTTCTGTACTAACCTGGGATATTGCAGACTATATTGTAAATTCTCAGTTCCAATGCACAGTATGGAGCAATGCAGTTCAAAACCCATTTTAAAGTGAGCATGTACCAGTGGAGTAGAAGAAAGGTTTATTTTAAATAAGGAGAAAAAACCCCAAACATACCCTTCCAAGCATAGTGCTTTAGGCAGTTTACAGTGAGCAGTTGTTCAGAGGAGTTATTACTTCCCCACACCTTCAAACAGCATCAAGAGTTCATTTTAAGCTAACCTGAAGACAAAACCATTGAAGTTTACAAAGTCCTATGACAACTCAGTGAGGTTTTGATCTCAATAAATACGAATTTAGCTCAAATCTAGCTTTTACCTAAGGCAGCAATGGTAAGGTTCTTCCTTATGTAGAATCGTGTGTGGTGATGTTTCCTGCAATGTTAAGATATGCTTCTTAGCTCACAAGGAATGCAAGAGACTACACAGGTGAAAAAAAACCCCAAACTACAAATGAAAAACAAAGCACTAAAAATCCCAAAAGCAACACCAGGAAACAAGCAAAACAGAAAACAAAACAAAACAAAACAAAAAAAAGACAAGAAATAGAAGAAAAAAAAAAAATGAAAGGCAAACCAGAAAAAAAGCATCCAGAGATACAAAAAAGAAATGGCTTCAAGCTTACTAGAGTAAGCTTGAATTTTCAAACATAGAAGATGAAGCTTTTGAATTTTCAAACATAGAAGATGAAGCAATATCAAACTATATCTGTGAAATGTGCTACACCTACAGCACAATCCCTTTCTAGCAGTTGATAATTTTACTAAAATTGTCATAATAGCTAGTTTTACACACTTGAGGTAGTGAGTAATGTCCAAGGCAAAAGATTTATAGTTTGCTTCGGGTATAATAGTATGAGAGAAGCTGAGTGCCAAAAGAGACTGTGATTTGAAGAGGGCGCCTTTGGTTTGGTAGGTGGTGTATTTGTTCTGTGGTTGGAGTTCACTAGAAGAAGTTATTTGATGCACTGGCCAAAGATAACTATCTTGGGAGAGGGAGAAACCCAAATCCTCCATGTTTCAAGGAGAGAGCAGAATGAAATACTTGAGTCTGTGGAAAAAGAGAAGATGACAAACTCCATGGCAACACGAAGTAGATCAATTCATGGGGCTCTTTGTGGTTTATCACTTAAAACAAAAATATTAAAAAAAAGATTTACTGACCCCCAAATCATGGTAATTTTTAGTATTAAATGGTCCTCTTTTAAAGACTAAACTGCTTGAGAAGAGGAGACAGTAGCTTTGGAATGAAGCCCTCAGCCTTAGAAATAACACTGCTGGTTTGGCTCTGCTTCCAATATTGTTGCCTAGTTTTAAAGCTTTTCAGCAGGACTTCACTCCAGTCTGGTGACCAGCGTGAATCACTGTGGAGTAGATTAACACAGTGTTTTCCCAAGTGTCTAATCTCGTTTTAGGATCAGAATACAAACAGCAGCAAAGCATCATTAAAACCCAAGGAGCCCTAGGACCAAGGCTGCAATTCAGCCCCAGTCTGTGTTCGCATTACCTCTGGCTCCAAAGCGTTGCCTGGAGTATCCAGAATTCTTTGATAGTTCTGACATTTCTGCTCTGACCTAAAGCTTTACCTTTGCACGCTGCATGCAGCTCTTGGCTTGCCTTTGAGAATGGTGTTATATGTATAACATCTTATCCTCTAAATCCCACCTGCTGAGTGGATTCTTCCTTTCAAGTTCATTTTTTATTGCTAGGGGGAGAGTTTTTGGAGGACCTGTGTCTGTATTCCTTCACTTTTGCTTGATGAGTTTTTTTTCTGCAATTTTAACACTCCTGAAACTGGGGAAGAGCTCTGCACTTTTGAACCAGCTTCAGTCCTTCCAAGAGGCAAAGACTGATTGAAAGTTTGCTAAACTGTTTGCATACCTCTACAAGGAACCTGGGCTAGTCAAATGCAGATTAAGGTCTTTTCAAGTTGCTAACCAGAAAATTCCTTCATTGTTGCTGGATTTGGCAAGAGATTGATGATTTTTTTTTTTTTTTTTTCTTAATTATATCTATGCCCCCCATATGAGGATTAGGAGATATAAAAAGAATTAGGAAATGTAGCAATAAGCGGTTCCAAGTCACTGATGCCAAAGGAAATCTGTGCAAGAAGGGACAAGAGTAAAAGATGGGGTAGGAAACAATTAAGCACATATAGAAATGAAGGAAGACAAGTTAGGCATTAGCATGCTTCAACTCAGTTCACATCTTTGACGATTACAGCATATCGGAACTTCTGTGAAGTCACATTAAGTAAAACCACTGAGGTGTTTAGTTACCTATTCTGAGATGCCCCCTTGCCTGTAGTCTGTAGGTGACTTCCTCAAAGGTCCAGGCAAGTGCATTCTCTTCTATCTAATGAAAACATTTGTGTATTTACTTACGTATGCAAAACCAACAGCAACAAAAAAGAGCTTATGTGTGAGAGGAGCCTACATAACTATTGGTGGAGATGGCAGGCCTATCCACAGACCCCACAGGGGGTAGATGTGTCACAATCTCAATGTCACTTTACAGACTGTGAGGATTATTATGTCCTTCTCTGCATATTAAGAGATAAGTTGTTTAAAGAAAAAGCAACAACACTAAAATTTGTATGTAAAATTCCTAACTTTTGGTAATAAAAGTTTGAAGTGAGGGTTCCTTAAAAACATATCCTATGAAAAATAAGCAACAATATTTTGAATATATTATGACTTAAAATGAGCACATATTTTTTCCCTTTTCTCATGTTACAGTTGAGTCAGAACTAAAAAGAAAAAAATGCAGGGACTGTAGTAAGTACCATAATATAAAATTATATGTTGATTTTTCCATGGACTATTAATATCTTGTTACTGTGAAGCTGTACTGGTTGGTGGTTTCTGGCTTAGTGGTGTTTGGCTTGTAGGTAAAGGAAAAAAAGAAAAAAAAAAATATAGAACAAGACCACCTCTGACATGAATACTGACCACCAAACTGCTATTATATGTAGCTTATTTTTGGTTATTCCCACATTTTTACCTTTAATAGAAATAAAATAGCATTATAATATTTTAGCCTGGATACATTTTTGTGCATGCTCAAAAAATAGGTGCAGAAATACTTTTATCTTGCTTATGAGTTACACTAGTATCAAGATCAAGACTCTCTCAACTTCTGGATCCTGGATGGAATTCCAAGGGACATTCCAGTGGATAATTGAGTAGAAGATGTAAAATTGCCAGTAAGAGGGAGAGAAGAATTTTCTCTCGCAATCAGTCACAGGAGAGGATGGGAAAAGCAGTGTAGGAGTGGTGCCTAATACATCCTCCTAGGGCAACGCCTTTTAGACACTCCTAAACACATCAAGTCATAATACAACCTTCTCTTCTTCTCCCTCTCTTTCAAAAAAATAATTGTATTCCTAAATATCTTGCACCAAAAGTCCCATTTTTATCCCTAAGTCAAACTCAAATATCCCTTTGCTTGTGAAATAACTCAGAATTAGGAGACCAAAAATGTTAGTGGTATTCAGTTATTGATATAAAAACCTTGGTGAGGGGCTGCATTTCTAGAGAGAGGGTTGTTAATAAAATACAGAACCTTTTGCCTTTGGATCACTGGATCAAATCTGTCTCTTGTGGATAGTGACCAAAGCTTGATTACAATTTAAGTTTTCAGTGCTCTCTATAAATTAAATATGCAGAAATTAGAGATGGAAAAGACCTCTTACAGCTTGCAGCCTATCCCCCTACCAGTACAGAATTTTTCTATCTAGCATGTTTCTTGACTGCAGATTTTCCGTTTCCTAGTAGGTCCTGTCTACCCTGCTGAGCAAAGCAGCTGGTATTGATATCCGAGTTTAACTGGGTCCTGGTGAACTCCCCACACTGCCGCTGGAGCCATAGGAGAGATTCAGCAGACACCTCTCCACTGCCGGCCTCCACACAGGGCACTGAGTGGGCAGCAGCCCAGGGACTGTCTGTATCCCCCCACTGCTGCCTGGGATGGGAGAGCAAGCAAAGGTCCCAGCTCCTTCCCACCCTGTGCAAAATACCTTATAATACAAGGGGATTACTGAATCTCATTTTCACTGCCTCACTTATCCCCCTTTAAAGTCCCACCAATGTCCCTTCCATAACCAAACAGCTGCAGGTCATAGTTCTAAATTATAGGTCTGATGGATTAGTTCAGGTAGCTAAAGGGAAGGCCAGATAGTAGTTCAGACATTGATATGGAGTAAAATTTTCCCAAAGATTGGAATATATTTGGAAGCTTGCCTGGGGCTTCTTTTTGATATCTATGAAAAAGTTTGAGCCTTATTATCTTTTACAATTTCCATTTGCAAGTAATAATAATGCACAATGCCAACTGCTAAGTGCTAGGAATGGTGTACTGACAATATTAAGGTTAGTCTTGTAAGGTATTTAATGATTACTGCTGTCTATAGTGCTATAGATACACATGGGCTTTGTAGGCTTAAAAGAAATGCAACCTAACAACGCACCATCAGAAATGAAACAGTGACAGTGGCCTGTTCCAAAGTAATATAAACATGTAAAAATTAACACAGTTCTCATTCTCTAGAAAGGAGTCTTACCCACCTTTGAGTGCCTCAAGGTGCAAGTTACAACACTGGGATAGCGTAGAGTGTAAGTGGGATTTCCTCAGCACTTCTAATTTTGGCCATATGTGCCTATCCCACAGACTATAATCCAAAGCTTCCTGCTAAAAAAATGCTAGAAGTACAAACGCAGCCTTCAAAATATCAGACTATTTTTAAAAAGCAAACTGAACTGTCTTGCTGCTTCTCCCCGTTTCTCCCATTTCTACCAAAACCTGAAATTCCAGTGAGGTGGTGTGCTGGAGCTGCCCCCCACACCCCAACTCACTTCTGGCAGGTGCTGCTGGGGAAGCAGAGCTTGCTGCTGTGTGGCCACAGCCCAGGACTGCCGAGTACCCCAGACAATGCAAGTTTCTCCAATTGCAGTGCAGCTAATGACTGCCGTGTTACCAGAGTTAGCTTAGTTCTGATATTCACAGCGCCAAAGCTTCAGCTGTTGAAAAATTCAAGCGATCATAAAGGAAGACCCCTTGGGCTTCAGACCTATTACAGTCAGGTGGTTTAAAAAAGAAGGAAAACATTTAAGACAAAGGAACACCAAACAGGAGCACAAGTAGTACTAAAAAATTGTGGTGAATCTGCAGAGGGGACACTCCACACTTTTCTTCCAAGGTAAAAACCCCACAATCCTGTATTGTGAAATGTCTTTTTAAACACAGATTTAGAGAATGAAATTGAGGGTTATAAACTAGTAGCCAACAAAAGCAAGAAAGGCTGGAATGTTGGTAACCAATTGCAAGCACAGGATCCAAGCAAAACATCTTGAATAGCTAGTACTGCAATAAATTACAGTTTTCACTTTTGTATTCTGCAAGTGAAAACAGCACTAAGTCAAGCTTGAGAGAGGGAGAGTAAAGGATGACCTTTTTAGTTCACCCGCACCCATTACAAGTAGAGGAACTGCAACAAGGAGCAGTGAAAAATGAAAATACAATGCCCATCATTGTGTGAAGGGACAGATCCTGCTCCCATAAAATGAGGTTCCTGTGTCGCTGAAGAGTTAATTGTCAGGTAGCAATAGATGAAAGCCAAACCAGACTCTGGGATGGTCTGCTATGGTGGCTGTTATCTCATTTTCTTCCATGGATTAATTTCCCCTCTTTAACTTTAATTAGATAAAAGTCTAGGGGTGGGAGGTGGCCCTGGAGTGCTCAAAGGGCAAGAAGTGGTCAAGAGCTGGTTTCTCTCAAACTTTGATTAGCCTATTTGATAAGTGATACTAAGCACCCCAATTCATTAATGAATGAGGGGTTCCCGTGAGGTAAGTGGCTGGGAAACTTAGCCTCCCCCACAAGGACAGCAAATATGTAAACTGCTGTCCTTCAGCTAGGTGTCTACTGTGGTTAGGAGTAAGGGTGATTTATATCCTATCTGGGTCCTGGAGTTTATCTACATTGATTGACTCCCTTGATCTTGACATCAGTCACTTGGGCTTTCAGAGAAAGGGGGAACATGGGAGATAATGAAAGCTACATTAAAGAAGACCTTAACATTTATGTAAACGTTATTCTATCTTCAAAGGAAGAACTATCTTTCAACAGAAAGGAGATTTATTTCCTACTTGAAGATATTAGGAAAAAAAAAAAGTTGCAATATATATGATATCAAACCTCTAGCTTTGGTGCTGGTCTCAGCCTTTGGGCTTTGTCTCTTATTTCCTGACTAAATTGCACTATTGTTAAAAGTTTTACTATATACTGCTTGCAAACACTGATACAGACACAGTAGTGTCTTGGGCAAAGAGAAGTGAGAAGAAGAGGGAAAAAGAGAGAAAGACAAAATGAAGAGTCTGGAGAGTAGAAGCAGAGTGTAGAGAAAACATTTGGAAAGTTCATACATTACTATGTATTAAACATGAGGCTTTTATACACATAAACCCATGGCAGCAGAAACCAGAACATTTAAATTAAACTAAAATGCACCTTTTAAATGCTCCCCTTGTGAATATCACCTACATAATAAGATTTCCCCAGCTGCCTGCCAGGCTATTCTTGGCCTGGAAAACAGGGGGCAGATCTGGGGCATGCTGGGGCCAGGAGGGAGCCTGGTGGGAGCCAGCAGCATCCTCACTCTGCTCAGCGGGTGACCCACCAGGCTGGCTGCAATATAAACAGCTGTTTTCAACAATGCTGAGCAGAAAAGTAATTTGTATAAGGGAGAAGGAGGGCCACGTTATCACCCATGGAAGGCTGGAAAGAGCACAGACTCTCCCGGGTCTCTAATTCTGCTAACATCTCTAACGTATCTTTCTGCTACAGAATACCTTCCCTCAGGGAGACATTTACACAATTATGAGGGCAATAGGCAAAGTGGGTGAAAAAGCGTTATTCACCAAATCTTGCAATACTAGATTTAAGAGCTTTTGATGAAATTACAAGGAGATCAGTTTATAACAGGCAAGACTTTTTTTCTTTGCACCATGAGTAGTGAAATTCTGGAATTTGTTGCCATGGAAGATTGCAGAGCCAACATGATTATCCAAATTTATGGACAACAGGGTCATAAGCAGATATTAAAGGAAAGAGACAGGGATGTACCTCTAACATCCATAATGCAAAAATTCGTGATGCTGGGAGAGTATGAGGGAATGAACTGCAGAGAGCAGCCATGATCATGTCCTCTCACTAAACAGCATCTCCTATTGTCTGAGACAGTATTGGGCACAATAGACTGGCCAGTCTATAATGCAGTAAGGCATTTCTTATGGTCTCCATACATCTAATTTGGCTTTATCTAGTCCTTCAGTCATGGCCAAACTTAGATTCTTCTATTAAATCTGTTATTTTTTTCTGTCTAGTTTCAGGATAAAGAACATTTCTGCTTTCTTTTTCTTAGGCTACAAATTATTCTCATCAAGACAAGTAGTTAACAATGCAAGCCTTTCTGCTTTTTAGCTATGGGTCCCAAAAAGCTTCAAATCTGTCTTCACAACATGCAAAATACAGTAGTTGTATTCCTGAGTAAAAGACTGTTGTTAAAGACAGTCTAAAAGTGCAACAAAGTGGTGACTTACAAATTATGAGGTAGAGAATTTATAGTCCAGAATCATCTTATTAAATATTTCAAGAAATAGGACAAGTATGTAAGGTTGAGAAATTAAGGTTAAAAATAAAAAAAAATATAATTGTAGTAAGTCTTCATATTAAGTAATACGTTTTTAGGTAGAGGACATGCAAATAAAGTCTTAGTTGCTAAGTCCTATATGGTGCGTTTGGTAACTAGCAGACATAACATTTGCACTCCTAAATGGAATATGATCCTCTCTCTGGGAGAACTGGTCATTAATATGTAACCTGCAGAGCTGGGATATTCCTGTGGTAATGAATAATTTCTTTGCAGCAAAAATGTTAGCACAAAAACTATTTAGCGAGGAGAGAAGGGAGAGGAAGTTTTCTTCTTCTACATCTCATGCTAAAAATCTTTCCTACTCAGAACATAGAAATGTAGAATTTCACAACTTGAGTGAAAAACTGTATTTTATCAGCAACATTAGGTCACTGAACTGTAACGATGCTAACGAAGCAAATCACCAAAGTGTTGTCTTCACAATCTTATATACTTTGTACTGAATAAAAGGAAATGGAAGGGCTGGTCCAAAATGAAATTATATTAATACACCTGGTCAGAGCAAGGTAGCAGGAAGTACGAACTGTTTCTTGTACAGTATCTGGGGAGATAACATCTACAGAGTCATATCTGTAACATTATGCTAGTTCTACTATATTTCTTGACCCTTTTTTCAGCAGTACTTAAATAAGTGCTAACCTCCCACCTACAAACACCTTAAAGAAAAAAAAAAAAATTCTACGGATCAAAGTACCATCAAGATGTTATGAAAAACCCTCTGCAAGGAGCTGTTGTTGAGGTGTCTCGTCTGCGTTAAGGGGGTTGAGCTGCATTTGACTGAAGGTTCAGTTCTTCCACTTCCTCACTCTTAAATAAACAGCAATTTCTGGAAAATCAAAGAAAACCACACCTGACCTTACATTTATACCTGTGATTCCTGCAGGTCCACAATGTTATTCTGAGAGGATAGAGAACCCATAAGCAGAATTCCCCAATGGGTTTATTGGCTGCTTCTTACAGAAATAACCAAGCGTGACTCCTGCACTGGAGCTGCTAAACTGTGAGATATCTGTGCAGATAGTATCAGCCTCTAGATCAGATTTTGAACTCTTCACTTAGTGACCAAAAATCCCAACCCATAGAGCTATTCCTAAATTACAAAGCCTCTTAATTGCTCACTACAGGGCGGGCAAATCCCTGTCACCAGCCATCAGAACATCCACTGGGCAAACAGCCCAGCTAAGCAAATAGTTTGGCCCAACATATGCACAAGCCCACAGCATTAGATGAGAATCACACATGTGCATAAAATCTGCTCTAGATGAAAATGTTGTCTACAGAAAACTGCGTTCATGCTTTGTCAGGGTGTAGCCTATACTCAAGGTGATAAATCATCTTTGGTTTTGTACCCTACCTCCCCCAGCTGCACAGTGACTAAATACCTCTATCAACCAAGTCTTTTAAGTCAAACCAACCTTTTAAAAATTCCTTTTTCTAAATTCTCTAATGTGCATGGGTTCACAAAATTAAATTACAATATTTTTATCTGTTTGGGATCAGTACTGTTTCCTCCTCCTTGTGTTTACTTTCCTTCAGTAGCTGACATCAAAATGTTTTCTGGAATGCTGGGACTAAATAAGTTATGCTTAACTCAATATCTAATACAAATAGCCCTAGGGAAGCTCCAGCAACACAATCATAAAAGCTACAGTTTCTTTTAATAGCTTGCCACACTTTGCTGATATAGTATTTCTCTAATCACCAATCTTTACGTGCCTTCCTGACCTTGGAGCTCTCTGTCCAAATGACTTTGTGGTATCAAAGGCTTGTGTCATTGGAAGAGTGAATGGCTTTCATTTTTCTCCCTGAAACTTCCGGTTCCTGGCATCTGCAAAGAATTATTCCAAGCAGTGTTTTGCTGCCTTGCGGCCACTGCCCTGTAGTGGCCTGACTGATGGAAGTGACTTTTCCCAAAAAGGTTATTGTGGTCAGCAGTGGGCGGGTGCTGCCGTTGGTGCACAACCAGCCCTGCTTTCTCAGCTGATTTTGTCTGACCACTGGGCTACCGCAACCATATGCTACAGCAATTAATTACTCTGGGTTTTTGGAAAGCATCGAATAAATGCAGTATATACTGTTTTATAGTAGAACAGAGCAGTAAACAAAGACCTTCCAAAATAACTACAGATTTCAAAAGCCTTCATATTACAACAAAGGCGAAGTCCTAAATTTAAAATCTTTTAAAGAAGCAATTGTTGCAGGGGGAGCTAGGGGATCAGGGTTCACTCAACTCATACTGTCTGAATAAAAGTCACAGTTCTGATGCTCTGACCATTTCCAGGTGATAAGAAAGTCAGTGCCTGCATCCAGAATCTTAGTTATTTATGATTAAAGCTGTATTCTTGTTCTCTCCACCCCATTCCCATTTAACTTCTCTTTTCTCATTTTCTGTCCTTTGGTGTTGCTTATATTTGCCTCTTTATTTTTGTGTTTTCAATATGAAATGTAATTGGACCTATATGGGTAATTACTATGCTGAACAAACTAAAAGAAATTCATAGCTTTTTTTTTTTTTTTTTGAAGGGGTGGGCAGAGGGTTAGGAAGAGGTTTTTCAAGATAGCTTTTCATTAAAGTATATTGCTGCCTTAGCTCCACAGCTGTAGTTCAGCACCCTTAGTGCTGAGCACTGAACTGTCACATTGCAAAGGACAAACTGCCTGAAATCTCCATAGTTAGGAGAGATAAAGCTGGGAGAAGATAAGGTGACACAAAGGCTCAGAGAGGTTAGAAGACTGGTGTAAACTCATACAGCTGATCGGTAACAGATAAAATTTGAAAATCCTGCTTTTTCTTCTATGAGACAAGATTAAGACAGCATTCCTCAGAGACGGATTATGTATTTCAATTACTTAAATTAAATTTTAATTCAAAGAATGAAAAAAAAACATCTTCAGAGATCCCAGTCTTCCCAAAGCAACCTAATTGACCCAAACCACTCTCAGGGCTTTCAACCCCCAGTGCAGTTCTTTCGGCAGCATGGCCCCGTAACCCTTACTTAAATGGAAAGGGGAAGCCCTGCCATCTGCTCTACTCCTGAGGAGAAGACAGCCACCAGGGACACGAATATTTCACATCTGGAGGGAGTCAGCCATGGCCCATGCTCAGGGCTTGTCACTCCCTCATTTCTCATTAAAATACAAAGATTTGGTGAGACAACTCACACTTCTGGTTTAGGCACCAAGTATGCGCACTGGTCACCCCGAGCTTCCTCCATGGGAACACGTTGCCTACAACAGCACCCAAAGCCTGTATTCCCTCTTTTGGCTGAGGTTCTGTAGACACAAAGAGATGCCTGTGATGTGACTGTTTAATGACAGCAGTGATGAATTTACCAGCTAGCTTTTGTCTCAGATGTTCCCCAGGTCTTTTTGGTTAAGATTCAATGGGCCTAAAAATCTCAACAAGATGAATTTTGCTCATAGCAATCATTCCATGAGTAGCAAAACTTTGTTTTCAAAAGATTTTGGCCTTATTAGCTTGAGTAACTTCATCTCAGACTTTTTGTACCGAAATAATATGTTGAATCTCCAGGTATTATTGCCCCAGAAATAACGCCAGCTCTGAAAGGGAGCTGTTTACTGCCACACACACAAATACACTACAGATTAGATTACACAGCATATGCTTCCACCTAAAGTTATACTGATCCCAAATTTTCAAATCATATAAAATTTACTAGAAGTCTTGCAACTTCATGATCCCTCCCCCCCTCCAAATAGTAAAAACCTGGAACTTCTTTAGGATGTAATGTATAGGATGTACGGCATTACAACACTGGAGAACATTGCTGTATGCCAGCAACAATCTTCAGGGCCTAAATTCAGGTTAAAAGAAAAAAAAAAAAGCCTAGCTCAGACTGATGCCTGACAATGCACATGAGAAAAAAATGAAATACAATCCTGTTTCTTATTTCCAACTCTATAGTGAAAGGCTTATAAATTCTCTATAGACTGACTAAAAGTTAGCAAAAAGGGCAGGTAGCAGCAGTCAGATGCTTCTGAATTAAATTACCCATGTGAATAGCACATTTCAATATCCAAAGAGGCACTTGGATGTGTGAATCTGAACTTTTATGATAAAAAACAGGGATATTTCTAAAATTGTCCATAAAACTAAGAATCTTGTCCACAATCTCATATATTTTTACTTTTTTTTGAATGTCACTATTAAGTGTTTAATTGCTTTAATTAGGTTAGTCTACTGAAAGTATCAGAGAAACCCCAATACCCATAGTCAGAGAAGGATTTGGAAAAGGAGAGAGGGAAGGAGCTGAAAATATCATTGCCTGCGGTTGGGCCTCTGGATAATGTTCACTCTCCGACTGCACTCAGGGCTAAATCTGCCATGGTTTAGCATATCTGTGTATACTGCAAACAGTTTGGGTTTAACCTGTTGTGATTCTCATGAAGAAACCTTCAAACACCTCCTGTCTCAGAGTTCCAACTATATGCTTTGCTGTGCTCCAGGACCCAATGCTTTGAACTCAGCCCAAAAGCTTTCAACTCACCTTTGCAGCTCTACCAAGGGTCTGAGACATGTTTGACAACATCCATTCTTTTTCAAAAGGTCCTCTGTGGCCATCAGGGTTTGCACACCACCTCCAATGGTGGTGGCATGGATATGGGGTGCCAGCTATCGGGAATGCTTCAGCACTGCCTATCTTGGAGTGCTGTTGGCATGACTCCTGGGACTTGTGGTGGCCCTGAGGGTTGGCTGTGGCACTATATGTTCACTGCATAGCATTTTATGGGACTCCCCTTCCTCCTGGTTTCTCTGAGTAGGTATAATCCTTCCAGGGGCTGGAAAGAAAACAAACTGGATATTCCCAACAAGACGGAGGACAACAATGACCCAAAAGACACAACAGCTGACAAGTTTCTGGGTCCCCTTTACCATAACAGCTGTGTGTGGGTCACAGGGGTGATCAGCCTTCCTCTCCTCCCTCAGTCCATCCAGAGCCCTTTTGCATCCAGCTTAGAGTAGGGATGCTTTAACTAGTCTGTTCAGTGCCTGAAAGATGTGATATTTTATAGTGCCCATTGCTCTGACTTCTTTCTCTTATCCTTTTCCAAATCCAGCACGTACAAACCTAAACAACTTCTGACTGTGCCTCTGTTACTATTTGTTGTAATAAGAACCACTGAAAGCTACAGTGCTACGTTATTTTGTAGATAAAACAGCCAGAAGTGGGGAATATTATTGATGCAATGCAATTATTACTGATGCAGTGGCTAAAGGAAGGACTTTCTAATCTCTGTTCATTTTGGATTCATAATTTCTACATCTCAGTTTCTCCATACAAAAATATGGATGTATGCAGATGTAGCAGAATAACTACAAATAATTTTCATGATAGCCTTTAATAGGATGGCATCATGGTGCAAGGAATATACATTCAGCATATGAAAAAGTTATTACAGAGGAAGAAAGAAGACATTCCTAGCCAAAAAAAAAAAAGTATATACAGACATATATTTAAAAGGAACCCAAACCATCCTGTGTGACGTTATATATGTATCTGAAGACAAAAATGAGATCTAAGAAATTATGCCTGCGAAAAGATATAAAAACTAATAATCCATTGTCAGACAATAAGCAAGTATACCACTGTTTTTAGCATTTTAGTAGCCCCCCTTCTGCAACATAGGAAAAGAAAATAATTCCAAGCACTGAAAGATTTCATTTGTCACAGGCACCAAATCTAGAGTATTTGGGGACAGCTATAATATTATCTTGAGTGAACACAGGGCCAACATAATTAGGAATAAAGAGGTAAGAAGCAAGGGGAATTGCCTGCATAACTTCACTTTGCAAAATCCTCCCATGGAAGGTGGCAGGTAGGAAATCTGCATAGTAACAAACTTGTCACAAGACAAGGCCAACTAAATACAACAATTAGAATTAACATTTTGCTTTGACTGGTTCTCAGGACTTCCCCTCTCCCTCCTCCCAGGTTTCACTAGATGTAGTTAAAGCGGTAGCTGTTGATTTGGTGCACTATTTTCCAGTATAGATTTTTTTTCCAGGTGTTGTGTGACTGCAAAAAGACTGTCTCTTTGTGGTGTTGCTTTAAAAAGCAGCTATTGAAGCGCCAAATCCTCCTCTCAGATAGCCCAGTGAAAACCCAGAATAAATTTCTTTGTTTCCCTCTAATCTATCTTCACTTAGATCTGTGTAAACAATCCAGTCTGGCCCCAAAACAGAGCTACAATGTGTTATAAATTATAACTTATTATAGGAGGAGATTACCTTCTCCACTGACTGTCAGGTCCTTTCTTTTGAGGATTACTGGAAGCCCTCTGCTCTTTGACTGCACCCATAAAGCTCTTGGGATACTGGCTTCCCAAATGGTTCAGCTGCCTTTTCCTGACTGCTTGTGGTCTTCCTGATCAGCCACCAACTCTGAGACAATCTCCAACATGTGGATGTTCTCCCAGGGTACCATCAGGCTCCACTCAGGGAGGTACATTAAGGGACTACACCAACACTGGAGCTGGTCTTCAGGGCTGCCTTCCCCAATATACAAATTGAGACACCGCTATCCCGGCTTGCCTTTTAAACAAGAGTGATTCTGAGTACTAAGCAGCCATCCTCTTGGAAAAAAAAAAAATCCATTTTTTAAAATAGAAGGATATTTTCATCTTACATCTGGGCAGTTTTGAAAACATTAATTAATATAAACAAGATTGTTGTGGTTTCTCTTGTTTCAGGAAGGGCATGGATCACAGTAAGGAGTAACAGACCCCAAATGCAGAATATAGACTAGGGCTCGGTGTCTAATTTTGTCTCCTTTGGTGTCTTAAGCTTTCAGACTTCTACTCTAAGTTACTCCTGTATACTTCAGATAGAGATCTCTTTTAGACAGAGAAAAATACATCAGCTAAAGCAGTAATAAGATCCTTATGTAGGTGATCAAATCAATGAACCACCTTTTACCAGTGCTACACTGATACAAATGTTCTTGTTGCCCCCAATTCTCCTCCCTACCTAGTATTCTTTTTACTTTTTCTTACTGTTTCCATTTCTTGTAATTGTTGCAGTATGATATTTGAGGATTCCGAGTATGTGAATACATGGAAGACTTCTGTTAGAAATAGAATAAAGGCAAGAGAGGACAGGAAGATAGTTCATCATACAAGCAAAAAAGCTTTCAAATTTTAAAAAGAGAGAAAATGGAGAGCATTATTTTAAAGAGAGAGGGTAGGGAAGAGGCTGTAGCTTATGATATTCAGTTGTTTGAATCTTGTAATGCTGTGCACTCTCTCCTCCCTTTTAGTCCAACCCAGTCTTCACATCCCTCCTTGTGACAGCGATCTAGTCCCTTTTTGACTTTTTTAAATGGGGCATTTGATGTACATTGCAATGAAAGAAGTTCAAATAAATTCATTCATCCTTCCCATGAAATATAACAGGTATTACAGTGTCTTCCGAGCTGTATTTTGCATTTTGAGGGCCAAGATTTGCTCAAGGAATAAGATTTTGCAGTCTGCATTATACAATTAGTGCTATGCTAGCACATACTATTTTCCATGGGTTTTTTTAAACACTCTATCCCTAAATGAGCAAACATAAGGGGTTTTCCTGTCCCATTTTCAATTTGTCCATTCAGGCAGTTTTCCCACTTGTCCAAAGCAGCAAACCCTATGCTGAGCATATAGTTGGAAAGTCCCTGGTTTCATGAAATATTTAAAAGCAATTTCTAGGTGTTCAGTTGAAATTTGTTCAAACTGTACTGGTTTGTTGCAGAAATATATTTATTCATTAAATGCATAAAACATTCTGCAAATGCAGAGAATACTTTATAGGTATAGAAAGCAGATCTGGAAAGATTTATTTCGTGATAAGATTTTTTTTTTTTCCATCCACAGTATCCTTCCTATATTCAAATCCTACATTTTGTAGAGTCTCAAATTATATCATCATTTCACTAGATGTGGCTATTTCTGTGTGCCAAAATCTACAAAGTGAAGAGCTGAGAAAGAAAAATATTTTTAAAATACTTTTGATATTTGCAAATACATGTTTGTACATATGCATTTTTTTTCAAGAAACTGTATTACTCGTGCTGTTGGAGAAAGGAAGCCTGTTGAAATTTTAACCACATTGAAGTAAGGTGCAAACGTGTGGTAACACATCTCCCTGAAATCTTCAGAGAGGCAGAAGTCCTCCAGCAAAGGACTGGAACCTGGTATCCATCAGGTTACAACTTTGCTGTCACACAGGTGACAGCAGAAATGGATGGTTTGTGCAGAAGAACTCTAGTGCAGGCAACGGCAATACATGTATCTGTTGGAGTTTGTGCATTAGATACAGTGATCTATGGAACTGATCTATAGAGAGAAAACAGAGCTGGTGAAACGCTGTGTCTATGGCTCTTCTCTTTGGTGACTATATGGTTTATCGATGCTCCCCATACAGAGCTGAGCTCCATACAAGAGAGAAGGCATCTGCAGAGGGCTTCATACAACCTCATGATCTTATGCTTACACAGTGATCTGCTGGTGTGCGTGGACTCTACATTGAAGAGCAGGGTTTTCCAAGGATTTTTTTTATATGTCAAACCCAAGTAATTTCCATTAATTTTACAATAAATCCTGAACTCAGCAGAGTTGTCTATAAAACCAAAGCAGAGTCTGTTGAACTACACAGACAACACAGATCTTTAGCAGGGATGCTGCTGAATTTAGCCTGACCAATATTTCTCTGTGTGAAGGCCAAATTAATGATTCTTCACTTAAAAAGAAATAATACAAGTCTGCTAAGAAAAATGTTCCAATGAACAGCAGGAAAATTCAAGTGGCTAAATGATCTGCAAAATGTAATACCAAACTGATTTGCTAATACTGCTGAAAAGCTTTGGGTGATATTTCCTAGAACAATGAAATGGGTGCAACAGGTGTTTTTTCAATAATTAGTTTTGGGCAACTAGCAGTTTAACGAAATGACTGCTAGAAAGCTGCTAGGATTAGGTAACTGTAATCAACAAATGCAATTATAAAGTCTATTTATTCCTTCACATGAAAGTAAAGGAAGCAAATACCTGTTAATACTGAAAGTCAGGGCAAGAGATGTGGACAACTGTATTTTTCCCATTGGTATGCATTTCTGCACTTCTCTTGTTATTTTTTTGGAAAGCACCAAATAACTTCAGGAAAATCTTGTGGTATTTCTAGTAAAAGTAATAAAATAACAGGAATCATCTGAAGAGGCTTTTTTGGTCGTTGGTTTTTGTTTTGTTTTTCCTTTTTATTGTTTTCTTTCAGAAAAAAAAAAAACAAACAAACCAACAACAAAGATATTCATATGGTCCCTTGATTGTACTCCAAATTATTTATATATTCATAGTAAATTGCCAGGAGAGCCAGAAAGTGAGGAAAGCATTCAACTGGGAGCACAGTTTTTGAGGAGGTGCTGCATTTGCATGGGATGTGTTGTGCACACCACAGAGTCAGCACTTTAGCAGAAGTGACAGAAGTTGATTACCTGCCAATCTCAGGAGCAGAGAAGGCAGGTTGTTCAGGCACAGGAGCCAGAAGCGAAACCAGAATCTCTGCTGGACTCCTAGAATTTCCCTCCAGTAGAATGTGCTCTATCTTTAGGGCGCTCCTAATAATACATTTTGCCATCCCAAAGATTCTCCTGCCCTAGAAAGAAAGCACCCTTTCTTTTTTCTCACATCACTTCTGGGGATAACCAAAGTGAATGCTATTAATATTTTTCAGGAGATGGGCAGAGGCCTCTGCAGCAGCAGCTGCTTTGCTGCTCCAGGAATGGAGGGGGAAAACCAAAACTGTTTGAGTGTGGTGACCATGCCCTGGGCAGTCACTGCAGTTGGGTCACTCTAAGTACTAAGCTTTACCTCAGCAGTAACCGGAAAAAGCCTTCCCATAGTCCTCCACATAGCAAAGAGAGGTCAGAGGGCATGGGGTTGTTCTGCTGTGAGCAGCGACTGCTGCCCAAGACAAGTCTTCTCTACCTAGGACTCTAAGCAGTTCTGGGTATAGCTTTCATCCCACTGTTCTGTATCTGCCTCTGACATTCAGTTGACAAGACTTCATTTCTGTTTACCCATCCTCGAGTCAGCACCATGTTTCTTGAATTAGAGCAAGAGAAAAACATATTCTATAAACATCCTAATAATATGTGACCTATTACACCCAGAGGCCTCAAGGCTAGCTGCCCTTTTTCTTCCTGTCTATGCTTTTGCTTGCTCTAAACCCATTTCTACCTATTCACTCTAAGTGTTTGTATCCATATATTTACTTTTCACAAAAATGCTGATTCTGAATTTGTGGCTGACTGGATTTCAGATAGTGACACTGATTTTTTTAAAAGTGATGACCATGGAAATTTGTGGCTTTACATGTGGTTTTGTCAAAAATAGTGTTGGTAGGACTTCTGGGTCATGTGTTTTCTCCAAGTGACAGAGAAGTTTAATTAAAAGATGGTTTCTTAACATATTCATTTTCAGGGATATCTCAAACTAATTTTTTTTTTTTTTAGGTTGTATAGACTGACAGAGACAAGCCATTCCTACACTTTGACATTTGTTCACACAAGTATTTCAGAAGACCTCATGACCTATTTTTGCTCAGTTCCCGAGGGCAACCAGTTATGATTTTGTTTGAGGACAGCAGGCAGGACAATAGTTCACAAAACTCCTGGTACAAAAGTGCTGTAACTTCTGCTTACTGATAGCACTTTTTCTCTCACTACTCCTTATCTATGAATTCATTGTTTTCTGGTTTTTTTCTCTCATCATTTATGGGGATAACCAAAGTGAATGCTATTAATATTTTTCATTAGGTCCACCACTATTAACTAGCTTAATCTAAACTGTTTGAGAAGTTTCTGGGTGCCCAGAATTTCTGACCGAATCAGACTTTGGATGATGCTATCTTGGTTTGAGTCAGGGCTGCTATTGTGGAGACCTCCAAGCGGGACTGAGCTCTGTTTGCTTCATGCAAAGGCTGTTTTGCTGGATGCAGCCACTGGCTGGCCTGGACATCCCACAGATGCACTGGGAGTGTAGAAAGTCAAGGAGGGTGGTGGTAAAGACAAGTGGCAGGACCTGAAGTCACTCTGTTTCCGTATTGCTACAGGGGTCCAGAAAAGGCCAAGGAATAGGGCCTCCAACTTGAGCCATTAGGTGAGACAAGGTAGCAGAACAGGTGTCAGAAATATCCTTCAGAGGAAGGAACTGGAGGAAGTACTTGGAAGGCAGCAGGTCTTCCTGGTCGGGTTTTGTTTTTATTCTCACTTAGGGCAAAATAAGTAGTTTACCACTTCAGTAATAATTGGCCCTTCGGGTAATTTTCAAAAAATAATGTGGAAATTATGGGAAAAAGTTAACTAGTGAACAGACTGATGAAAAATATTCTGAGAGGAAAAACCTTGTAAACTTAGTAGTATTGAAAGACCTTGGGGGAGAGAAAAGGAGGGGAGGATGGGCAATACACAACTGATTAACAGTTAATAGACATTATCACACATTTTATACTTCAGCAAAATGCAGTGGAGGCACAAAAACAGAGGGCTATAAACCTGGCCAAAATTATAAGACTATAAGCAGTAATCTCGCTATTAGGAATAGCAAATTTTTAATTTCTTAAGAGCAAAAAGGTTTCTACCACAACGAAAAGAAATCAAAGTATAACCCCTGAACAGAGGTGTTCATGTGCCCATACATACTTAGGATTATGGTAGACATACACACTAAACAAACACATCAAACTTAGTTAAAAAAACAGACTGGTTAGAGGCAAGTAAAGTTTTTACACGTGAACCCCACATATTTTTTTTGCACAAAACATAACAGTTTGAAGGAGCATTAATTCATAGACAATTCATCTATACTTTATCATCCAAACCAGACCATCTAACAATCCAGCTAAGTACACTTGTTGGTCACCAGTCCTCACAATCAGTAGAGATAAAGAAGTAGTTTTCATTAAAATCCTCAGAACATACAAAACACTGAGCACCAAAATGCACAAATCACACATCCACATGAAAGGAGTAAGCACACCAACTCAAATTAATTCCAGCTCCTCCTAAACAACAAACTTTACAGTAATACTAGGAGAACAACAAATACTTACCTATCATGCTTCTAAAAAGGTCATTTTCTCTTTAGATATTGATTCTCAAAACAACTACTGAAGGCCTGAGCTGGTTTCTGGGAAAGACAATGACTATCCCTCCACTTGCTCCGGCTGAGGCCCTAATTGCCTGCCTCTGCTAATGAACTAATCTCAGGCACCTGGAATGAGCAGGCTCCATGCCGGGCAGGCAGGGCTCAAGTTACCTAAGAAATGCTCCAAATATATTCACACAAATCACCCTGCAGATGTGCAAATACTGCTTTTGTCATATTGCTGCAGAGATGGACATGTGTTTGCAGTGCTGTAGCCCATAAAACCTGACGATGAATTTGTTGTGTTGCTTTAATCCCTTCCAGAGGCCAGGTGGGCCTTTGGAGAGCCAGATAAGCATGTTGATTACTCATTGCATTAATCCACTTGTCTCTGTGACACACAGTATCTTAAATGTTCACAGCATAAATATGTAGGTGGCTGGAAAAAATACACGTATTTCATGAGTGCCTGTTGTCTGTAAAATTAACCCTAATCAGGAAATTAGCCTAAAACTTTGACTAAAACCTAAACAAGTCCAAACTTTGCTAATGCCTAGCATTCTTAAAATTACAGTTAAAGGATCTGTAAGTCACCAGAGGATGTAAGCAAGCCTCAGTGTAAGCCTTGTGATACAAACTACTGCACTTCTAACAATTTTTAAAAAGTTTTCACAGGCAAACAGTTTTCCAAAACCTCAGTAAGTAAACAAGGTGTCATGCAGCTTTCCATCCAGCCATCCACAGATTTCTTCTCCTTCCCTGGTCTGATTATACTGATTAACATGTGTCAGATTCTAGGTATGTGTCTGGTTTCATTTGAAGAGGGAAGAATGATATAAACAAAACACAGTTTAACAGGAAAATACAAGAGAGCAAAAACAGGCTCTCTGCTTGGTCTTTGACAAATTGCTGAAATATATGGCAGTCTGTCTCTTAGGTGATGTTCACACTGATTGATTAGCATTAAAAAACTTCACCTTGATTTGTTCATATGCCTGAAAAATAGTGTTCTTTCTACTGCTTACACAGACACAAATATGTAACCTTTTTATAAGTCAAGGTAGAAATATCTTCCTGAATTGTTAGGAATAGTAATTATCAGAAAAGTGGAGACAATTAATGAATTATCATTATTTAGTGTGAACACCTTGAAAAGATAGTATCAGAAATCCCCTTGACTGAAGAACTACATGGATACTAGCTATTTGATTAATGCAATGAATGTAACCTATGAGGTTGAGAAGAGCAGCAGAAGTAACAACCCTTCTGCTCATTTCACGTATAGCAGTAAAGCTCTGTGTGAAGAAAGGCTCCTGCAGCTAGGAGTTTGGTTTTTCCTAAACTGCTCATCTAGCTCTCACACTTTGGAAAAGCAGAAGATGGTGAATAGGCTAGCGTCACAGGTAGTGCTGCTGTCACCAGCATCCATCCTAGGATGCAGGGAGTAATCATGCCACAGACAGCAAAATATCTCCTATGCCTCCTTTATTAAACACAAAGTCAGCACTGAAGAAAATGAATGATAAACCTTCACAAAGGAATTTATCTACTTCTGTTTTCTATAGGTAAAATATTCAATACAATAGCATCCATGCATTCTTCACTTCTCCTTTCTAAACACATACACTCCCAGCAAAGGTTACAAAACATCTGTATGCCTAAGAGCACAAAAAATATCTCCTCTGAAACTTTATCACAATAAAATAGTGAAGCTAAATAAAAACAAGGCACTTAGGCATTTCCTTCATGTTATGTTATGTTCATAAGGAAAGGGGATACAGAGACCTCTTCAGATATCTCAAAATATTTCCTGGAATATATAACACCATCCTGTTATCAAACATTAAAAAAGAAATAGGAAAAGTTTGGGACTGTATTTAAACAAAAGGAAATGGTTCAATGACCCCAAACTGAGACACTTCTTGTAAAACCTCTTTTTGCTTACTCATATTTTCTTTATTTATTTAGTCACTTATGACAAGGTCCCAGGTGATTTACCCTTCCCATGACCTTATGTCTTCTCACTGAAGTGGTGACCCTAGATATTAATGTGGGTTTTGAGACTGCCTTTTAAAGTGTTTGTTCTCATTTCAGCTGTTATTAATGAGCACTCGTTTTTGTAAAGACCTCATTTTTAACATGCAGGCAAGACATTCTCACTTCCCATGAGCTGTAGATTAATTTTGAAGCATGCACAGGGCTGCGGTGCTCTCGGGTACTCCCACCTGCCCTTCCACACAGACTGAACTTGGCTTCACCTCTCCAAGCACCCAGCAATCCCTCCTTGGCCAGGTCAAGCCTCTGAGCTGCTGTCCCAAGCAACACCATATGGCACCACTAATTGTTACTGGGTTTAAAAAAAAAAGCCTTATATACACCATATATATACCTGCATATATGTATACCAAGCCTAGGTGAGGATAAACAGAGTCTGCAGTTCTAATGCAGATATGTGAATTTCAACTGAATTTATATTTTAAATTAGTTTGTAAATCTCTCTCTTGCATTCTCTTTCTGTTGAGGTTCTAGGACTATATGCAGAAAAAAAATAGAAAAATAGAAAGAAAAGGGCTTGCAAAGCAATCCTGCTCTATGGAGTGAGTGAATGCCAAGGTTTCTACTGACCTCATCAGGGATTCAGCCTTTGCAAAGTCAGCAAAAGTCACCCTCTGTTGATAAACAAAACAGAGGAGGAAATCTTCCTTTCTGCTTTGTCTCAGTCTTCTCACACCTGCCTACCTTTCCTGAAGTGTTTAGCACAGCCTGCAGCAGTTATGACAAATAAGACGGTCCCTAAGTGGGATCTCATGTAACAGTTCCTGAATTTCATTTAGAGATTTGTGAAAACCTATGTGCAAATTGTTCCTGTTTTCCAGGGAGTTCTGGGAACTGAGCCCTCTGCAGAAACTTGACTCACAGTTTCTCAGTGAGTTTGGTACTGAATAGTACAGACACCGCTTTTCTCTTTCAGTGCTGTAGGAAGATTTTTATTTATGTAGGGTCATAAAATGCATATTGTAACATCATATTATGTATTCAGTATATTAGAATTTTTTTTTTGTCTTTTCTAAACCTCTGCATGTGAAGCCATCTTTTTCTTTGTCAGGGAGAACTGACAGGTTGCCTGCCATCACATACTCTCCAGCAAAGTCAACAGCCCACACTGTCAGCATGAAAACATCTGTTGAATGGATTTATTGACTAGGTCTTAGGTGTGAGCTGTTGTTGTGGGGTTTTTTTTCCTCACTGTTTATTACAGCCCTGACCTAATGAACTTAATTTGTTGACATGTTTCCCTCAGTGTCTTACTTGATCCCATCTCACATTTCTTTCTACTGTGCTGTTTTCTTGGAAACAGGAGTTCCTGGCACATCGGCGTGTCCACCAGTTGCAAATCTACCAGGCTCAGATGGCTACAGTTGGCATGGCAGGATTAGATAAACATCGGTCGGTGTCCAGGACCCCATCTTCCCCTGATGATTCCACATTACCTCACCCAGACGTGGACCAGCCTAGCCAGCATGTCTACACGACTGGTAGGATTCCCTAAAGATTGCTTCTAATAGCCAGGGCAAATGTGTTTGTTCATGTAGGATCAACAGATTTAAATGCCTCAAATACCTCCTGCAGCAATGCATTCAGTTTTAGCCTTACTGTTTCTTGGGTTTATGATGCTGTACTGGCATCAAGTCAACCAGTGCAGCTGATAAATCACAGGGTTAATATTCACACAGTCATAAATTATTATCATTGACTGGCTCTGGCAATATAGCAACAGGTGCATTTTTGGTGCCTTTAAGTCATTTATATCTTTTTCTTTCGTTTCCCTATCCTCTGGTTATTTTCTCCATGTTATCATGGCTTGTTTTGTAGAGACCATCAGTAAGTTGAAAAAAGACCACCAGTAAGTAGGAAAGCTGCAATATAATTCTCAATGTCTTCATTTGACCAGTCAGTCTATGCTACAAGGTTGCTTTCCATATAGAAAGAGCATAGCTGTAGCCATGACTAAAAGGTAACGTTGGCTACAGCTTTTGTGTCTTTCAGCACTTGTGTGGTGTCTACAGGGGAAGGTTTTATGATCAGGCCCTCGTCAGTTCAGTCACTTGGGGAGCATTTCCTGTTGGTACGACCTGGGTTGTCAAAGCAGAGTGATTAGAATCTGCATAATCTTCAGTGAAAGAAGAAAAATTACCCTAGAAACCTCGATTCTTATTATGGGTAATCTAACCTTGCAACAGGGTCCATCTTTTTAAGAGCCTGAATCTCAATATAACATTACAGTATGGTTAGAAGTGAAGATTCACATATCCTGTGCACAAGAAAGTGGAAATAAATACTTGGAGATACTGTCTATTCAGGTTTCTGCCAAAAGTATTAACTCCTTCACATCAGCTGGCAGAAAGAAAGAAAAGAAAGAAAGAAAAGAAAGAAAAGGAAGGAAGGAAGGAAGGAAGGAAGGAAGGAAGGAAGGAAGGAAGGAAGGAAGGAAGGAAG
>JAAGNO010007269.1:26912-45381 GCA_033439905.1 Ceryle rudis
GGAAGGAAGGAAGGAAGGAAGGAAGGAAGGAAGGAAGGAAGGAAGGAAGGAAGGAAGGAAGGAAGGAAGGAAGAGAACACAAGATGCAACCAGCCATTGTCCAAAGCAGCTGCAACACTACCATTTTTAAAACCATGGAAGGAAGGAATGGGTGGGTGGAAAGGGAGAAAATTCTAGTACAGCATGGAGTGACATCAAATTTAGACTTTAGAAAGCAATGTAAAACAACCTCCCTGCCTTGAATGATTTCTTTCTGCCTTTTTTTTTTTCCCTATTTAAAGATGATGTATCACTGGAAAAGAAAAAAGGTAGAAAGAAAATTGTTGTGGCAGAATATTACATAGGGATCAAAATGAGCCTGTATTTTTGCAAGTCATGAGAGAAAATACTCTTAGCCAAAAGTCTGAAAGGAATCAGAATGGTGATGGTTGTGAGAAGGCTATGCAATGTATACACAGTAGATGTGCAAGATAATGAGTTAAAGATGGAAAAAAAAAAAAAGTCAACTTGATATTAATTTAGATGGTATACAGAATATTTCACATTATTTAGTTCAGGTTTTTCTTCTGAATATTTTTATTAGATATTCTTCCCTTGGGTTTTCTTACTGATACTGTTGTTCAGAAGGGCATTTCACCTCCTTCAAAGCATGTTGTTAGCCAACAATTTTTAAGTATCTTGCTCTCCCCCATTTAAATTAATTATTAAAAGAGGTTGACCCAAATAAAATATCTCAGAAAAAAATTAGTGTTAGCGAGTCCCCACCAAGGAAGCCCTTGTTTTTTCTGACTTAATGTTAATTCAGTTTCCTTTGTCCTGTGTCCTCTATCAGTATATGGTTCAGTGGTGTCACCATTCCAGTCTGTCATCAGGGCCACACTGACCTCAGTAATATTGGTGTAAATCCAGAATAAATCCACCAGTCTCAGTGGAGCTACTCAGATTTACACAAGGAATCTGAGAGCAGAATCTGGCTGTAGGCATTTGTTCTGGAGAGACAGAATAACCATCTTTTATTAATATTTCACAGCAGTCTGCAATTGAAAACAGTTGTCTCCCTCTCTCTTTTTTTTCTGAGGGGGTGGGGAGCTTATTGGCTGAATCCTGTTAGGGAAATCCTACAGGCTATTTTTAGCAGTAACCTCTACTGCAGCATTGTGGTATTCTACTAAGCACATGTGCTGTATGACCAGCAGCCACACATCTGAATTACTTTCACATCCTAAATCAATTTAGATGCTTGCAATAAATGAAAACATATATTTCAGTCTTTTCTTAAGTCAATTAATCCTGCTAGAAATAAATTTTACACTCAGTGGTGTGAATATCTTACTATTTGAAAGTTTGAAGCAGATGCTTCCACCATACAGTATTGACCTGACCTGATTAAACTGATTTTTTTTAATCAAACAAAATAATTCATGTATAAAAATCCTACATTTTTAGTTATAGTCTATTTTGGGAAAAATACTAATGCACTAAGAAAGGGATGTTTATGTCAACCAGAGGAGGTGTCCCAAATGCTGTTTCAGCATTTCACTTCAAAACCACTGTTTAGTTGCAACCCTGATATAGGTCATCAGAAAGAGTCATTATTACATAGCATCTTGATTCTGTATAATAATAGCATAATTGCATATACATACTTCACTTCTATTAACTGCAGTTTGGACTATGCAAACCTTAGCCTGTGGGGAGCATTGATAATTAGAAGAAAATATTTATTTAAAGAATGGCAGACAGGAGATACTTTCAATTTCAGCTAATTCTATTAGCAAATGTTTCCATTAAAATCCACTGGATATAACTGCCAACTCTGCCTAAAAGCTTCTGAAAGTCCTGGTGCCTGTATGTTTAGCATCTAAACACCTTCTGTGTTGGGCAGAGGGATGGGAGGAAAAGTTTTCTAATGGTAAATGACCACTGGAAAACTGTGCAATCTGGGTATGCAACACATTGTAGAAGTTAAAACTTTAAGTGGCAAGAGAAAGAAAGCATGTTATGTGAGCATGCATTTATTTGTCTGCATACTTGCTATTTCAAATAACTTACAAAACCTGATAATAGATCAGCAAAGCTTATAAACAGTACAGTCTAAATAACTGCAGACAAATGAAAATATTAACTACTTTGACAATGCCAGTAGAGGCTTTAAGCTACATTAGTTTATTAGCTCCATATTTTCACTGTTTCTTCTATTTTTTTTTCCTTAAAAAAACAAATCAAGAAAGTAAAAGCAGGAAATTATTTTGTTTGTTAACATTTAGCATAAATTTAGTCATGCTTCATATAGGTATTACATTTGTGTTCTCCTTATGCTAAACATAATTGTTGTATTATCATTTTGGCTTAAATAGCAAGCTCCCAAAGGATCAGTTCTGAAGTGCATGAGCTAAGAAATATGGCAGCAAAAATACTTCTAGAGCAGCATAATTTCTGGCTAGCTTCTAACTGAATTATCTCAGAACTTTAACTTTGTATTGCCCACAATGTATACAGACTCTTAGTAGACTTTTTGAACACTTTACTAAACTCCAATATCAATTCCAGAACTTTGCTAAGTAAGGTTGATATTGAGCATGTTGTTGAATCTAGACTCTAATTTTGTATCTTCTGGCTGAGTTTTCAAGAGCAGGCTAACACAATTTTCCCAAAGCTGTGTTAGCATCCCCATTATTGGTGGCACATAAGAAAGGTTTTGAATGCCAAGTTTTGCAGCTTGGAGAAACTGTTGAGTCTCCTTCAACTGTAAGGGGAAGAAAAATCCAAATGTTTCCCGTATGAAAATGGTTCACAGGAGTAAGGAAAATATTTTTTGTTCCAGGCATTTCTGAGGGAAATGCAAACAAGTAAATAAATAAAATAATTTCTGGTTTTCAGACTTGGTTTGAAAGCATTGAAAATTGAGTTTAGCTTGAGCCTATTCACTAAAATTTCTCTTTTGCTCCCAATACACAGCTAGAGAATAATGATATTGATAGCTGTTCTGTATAAAGTTGTTCTGTCTTTGAAAAAATGAGCGTAGAAAATTCAAAAGGAACCTTGCATTGCAGTCTAACAACAGGATTTGGTCCTAATAGAGTAGTAGTTGGAACTTTTTAATGAAAAAGAATTCTGGCTGCCACTGCTTTAACTCTCTGAAACTTTCCTCTGATATGTGTTGAGATCTGGAATTAATATAGTATTAGTCAAGCAGTACAAATACAGAGTGGCATTTCAAAACTGCTATAAATATATAACCATTTTTTTTCTTATCTATAGGTTAACAGCTTTAACTGACCTTACCCACTAGAGGAAGAGAAAACAATTGATTCAGTAAAATTGAATTTTTTTTCTAGCCATAAAATCTTTAACAAGACACCATCCAGTTCTCTTTCTTCTTTACAGTTAATTGTATTTATTACTATAACTTCTTAAGAATTCATTTTTGCCTTATCAATATCACAAGATGTACCCTGCAAGTCAAAATTCAGAGTCTTCCAGAGGAAAGGGGAATTAAGATCCAGAATTTTCATCTGGCTCTAACTGTCAAATAAAATCCAGCTGTGCTAATAGCATGCATGGCACAGAACAGTGTAACTTGCATTTGTTTCACTTACTGTTTCTTATCGTGCTGTCTTTGTACCGAAGGTGTTGTGTATGACAGTCTGATGCTGAAGCACCAGTGTATGTGTGGCAACTATGCTAATCACCCTGAACATGCTGGAAGGATCCAAAGCATCTGGTCAAGGCTGCAAGAAACGGGGTTGCTAAACAAATGCGAGGTAATAAAAAATAAAGACCAGATATTTGACTTCTTAAAGTGTATGGCAAATTTATTAAATCCTAAATCTGTCTTACTTGTGAAATAAGAGAGTAATTTGTCTTAGGAATTATTTGGACTTAACAATATTAAAATAATGCATTTTAGGAAAGCACAGTTCCCAATCAGAAAACAAAGAATTTACACTATTAAAGTTGTTTATCCACATGCAATAGAATATAAAATGCAGACATAACTTTGTTCCTCACTTTGATATGGGAAGGCGGGCAAGCAGTAGTCGAAGGGCAAGTACAGTCCTTTCAGTAGCACAGTTAACTTCTTCAAGCAGATAAGGATTTTACTTCTGTAGTAGCATAGAAGTTACATTTTTCAAAATGTAACTTGTATCACTCCATAAGCACATTGCATCTTATTCCAGACTCTAAAGTCTGTTTTGATAGCATTTTCATTTTCCTGGTGTACAATGAGTACCACATCAAAACCCCGAGACATTCAAGCACAATCTGCTAAACAAGATCAGAGCAAATGTGGAACTTTCTTCTGCTTTGATTTCCCTCACAAAATTGCATATTAAAACATCATGCTTAACTCAAATATGGGCTCTGAGGTTTGTATATGAGTTGGGTTACTGAAAATCATCCTTTTCCTACCACTAGCTGCTTTCCATGAGTTATGCAGCACTGTCAACATCTGCAAAAGCCTGTGGCAACTTGAGGGTATTTACTGCATTGCAGCACAAGTTAACAAAGTTCAACACAAATTTGCTTATGTTTTGCAGGATTCCAAAATTGCCAGGGCTTTTATGCTCTGTTTTCTTTAATAAGTTTTCTTTACATGCTTACCTTTCTACAAACCTAAAGGAACTGGTTCATTAAATCCCTTTGATTAGTGACTATCCACAATGATTTTCTGCAGGTAGCATAGCATACTGTACAGTGAGATATTGCAAGTATTACAAGTGGATTTGTTGTATACACTCATCTAACTAGATGGCAGCACTCTAACACACTAATTCTTTTTTTTAGCCTGGATAATTTTTCAGTCTTCAAGGCAAGTTTCTTTCAGCAAGGCTCTTAAGGCCACGTATCACATGAGTTGTTTCACTGGTGGGATCACATACTTAAGAAGTAACTTAAATATGCAGTCAAGTGCTTTACTAAAATAAATCCTAGTTACCTACTTGACTCGAGACCCATATTATAAAGAAAAGACACACACAAAAAAAGTAAACCACAATGTGTTACTATGCATCGCTTTCTTCAGTAATAAACAGATAATGCTGAGCAGCGTGGATCTGCGAAAGGTGTAAATAGGAAAAGTGGTATGGGTTAGTCTGAGATGCATGCAGTCCAATAGTTTCCTGGAAGATTAAGTTTCCTCTTACAATTCTGTAATTTTAAAATTGAAATATAGCCTATTAGGTCTTGCAAAATCCAGTGAGTGGGCAGAGAGGAAATAAGTAACTTCATGTCGAATGGCATTTGACTCCCGTTGCATGCTTTGAAATGAGACTGGAATGTGAAAAAGAGCTGTCAAAATGTAAATTCTAATGATGAAACTGTGAATAACTTCAGTGTGAATGTGGTGCATAGCTCTGGTGTTCATCTTGATCCTCTTATTTAGCTAAAGCCAGGATTATATTTGAGGATGCAGTCTGTCCTTTGCTGCACTAAATTCTCTAGCACTTACCTCAAAGCATCACATGCAAGTGCACTGTCTCCTTTACTAACTTCTGAATGCCCCCTCAAAGACATCAATATGTCTTAATAAAATTTCTCTATAAAACTTTCCACAGTTTCTATCAAAAGGAGTGTGGAGATCGCTGGTCAGGTTATGCCAAGTGCATTGCCTTGTGCACCAAGTCTGAAGGGTAGCTTAGGAACAGCAGCCTGTAACAGCCACTTAGGAAATCCTCTGAAGCAACTGTGAAGCTTCTTTTTTAGTCTTTTACTAAAATAATAGTCCCACAAGAGGGCTGCAGTCCCATTCTGTCTGATGAGGAGTTTTAAGATCAAAGCTAGTTCAGTCAGAGGTAGCTCAGATCTTGTTACCTTGCAATGTCTATATCCTTAGCCACAGGCTTGTGCAGGGAGGCCCTCCCTATTTTCTTAATGTAACAAGAAACTTTTACAAAAATGAACAATTTATATCTATACAATCTTTGTCATCTATAGCAGAGACCAAAATATGGTGCCTAAATTATGTGGTGTGTACTGACCCCTCTCACGAAGCTGAGGTCTATGGCCCTGGAGATGCACTGGCCAAGTGCACAGAGAACCATCATCGCTAACTGAGCACGGGATGATGGAAGTCATACATACTGAGCTGACACCATGCTTGCTGCAGTTAATCGATTAATCTTGATTTAACCTATTACCTATATATATTGCTCATATTGCCCCTATATACCGCATTTAAAAAATATAACTTGGTAAAATCATAACAAGATTTGAATGGTGTACACAAAGCTGTGTCTTCACAAGAGAATAAAATATGCCTGGGACTATTCTCCACAACTGTGGCCAACTGGCAGGGAAAGGCCCATGTTCATACTACCAGGAATACTCCCTGGCCCATGCCAGTGACCAAACCACGTCTCAAGAGTTGTTTGGGAGAGTGCTAGCTTGCTGTGCAGCCAAAATGGTGTGAAGGACCACTTTAGTGATTTAATAGTACAGATGATTGCATTCCTCTGCCTGGGAATGTTTCCTGGCACTGCTTAATTTAGTGCTGCAGACACAGCCGAAAGGACTTGCTTCTCCATACTGTATTTTGTTTTTCTAGCCATAGATATTTGAGCTTTAGAGTTATTCAAACAACAGTTTAAAGGATTTTTTTCTAAATTGAGAAACTACTTATAGCTTTTGTAATTATTTTTTTTTTAGCCATATCACTCTTCCAAATAGATAGATTACTTCCCCCACTAATACATTCAGACCATGGCCAGCCCTGGAGAGATGGATTTGAGAGACCAGTCTCTGAGTGACTCCAGGGCAAGGGCATGGAGTAATTTCCCCTTATAATAGATTTTTTTATGGTCCTGGTATGTATGTATTGGAAAAATACAATTCAGACACAATATTTATGCATTAGTTTAAAATTATTGTGTATATTTGCTGAAATACGTATTTTATGTTCCTTGAAAGCTGACAGATGTAGAACAATTATGAAATGAAACATCAGAACAGGGCAGCTAAAAGATGCAAAGATTGGCATGAAAACATCCGTTATCTTTTTTTTTTTTTTTTTCATTTTTCTCTTGTCAAAAAGCAATGCATAGCTGCTCTACCTTTGGGACAAAAAAAAAGGACTGAATTATGTTTTGGTAGCGGTGTCTCCTTTCTACTTGTTCTAGGGAGAGGAAGTATTTACATAACTCCTTTGGGGCCATAATTTATGCACACATGACTGACATGAGGTTACACTGATCAGCACAGTTTGAGAAAAGAAAAGAAAAGAATGTAGACTCAGTCCCACTTTGTGCCCCCACCTCAACTTCCTGTAGGGACAGGAATATTTTTCTTTTCAGCCTGGAATTTGATCTGAATTTTGGTAGTTTTCTGGATTAGGGAGACATCTTACACCTCCTGCTGTCCACATCTCATGAGCTGAAGGGAAAAGAAGGAAAGAATTTAAAGTTTTAAAAACCTTTGAGTGTCTCAAATCACACAGACTGAAATATAAGAAAAAATTCTATCCTCTGAACCTGTTTACCACTAAAGAAGAATGAATACATGAAGTTTGTCTATAGTTAGTCTGTAAGAGCAAAAATCTTCGTGGTGTTGAACATTCAGGTTAGGCACTGAAGGACCAAAACACATGAAGAGAGTAAATGCATCCCTGCGTTGGTGCATACATGTCAGAGATATGCTTGCAATTCCCACATAATGGAGAGAGCAAGCCATGTGGGTATACTGACTGGCAAAAGATCCATGCTCTCGGTGTAGGGTTTTTTTTTAAAAAAAACCCAAGAAATTAAGAACTATGAGAAATTTCAGAAAAGCAGAAAAACTCCAAAGTCCTTGTTTACTAACTAGGTAGCCTAAAAAGAATTTCAGAGACATGGCAGGCATATAAATAGCTGCACTGGATACCTTACACTGAGAGAACCAAGTCCTTAAGCTATGGCACCAATTCCTGTTAGTTCAGCAGAGATAAACAGGCAGCATCATCTTTGTCTTTTTGATTCTCTGACTATGAAAGAGTTTAGTCTGCTGAAAGTCTAACCAAAATCTTCAGGTTATTACAGATTCTCTGTGTGAACTTTAATGGTCTATTTTAAACATAAGACCAGTCTAGAAAGTCCTCTTTGACCTTAATTCTGTGAAAGGTGAAAGCATTTTCCATTGTGGGGAGAAAAGCTTTCCAGTTCTTGCCTGGTTTTTCAAAAACCTCAGGTGCAATTTTTTTTACTCCTGAGATACACAAATGTCATTGCTGATGAGGGAACGTTGTATGTCAGAGGAGAAAGCCAACTACAAATTGTAATGTGCGTGTCCTGGTTTGAGTGAGAACAGAACTAATCCTATGCAGTGATTTTTCTTTTCATCTAAGTTCTTCTAAAAACTTCTACTTGCCTTCTACTAAGGATGTAGTAGGTGGATGGATATAAGGGATTCAAATCCCCCTGAATGAAACAACTACTGTTCCTAAGTTCACCTATGCTATTTCTCCTTTTTCATTGACTCTGTGCTAATTTTTTGCTTTCTGCTACATTGTAGGCTTTTGATACTACCATGGTCAATGAAAATTAAGAAAAACACTTTAAAATAAATAAAACCCCCCACTTTAAAATAAATTAAAAAATTGCAAAAAAAATCTGTGTGTAAATTTATAGAGATGCATGTTATGTTGTCTGATAACTCATGCCAGTGACAGACAGAAACTACTGTTTTGCATAACTGAACTTTCAAGATTCAAGATCCTGGCAAGAGACTTATGACGTGCTTTTGTAGATCTGCTAAAGCCTGACACCATTGTGTAAGAAGAACAGTTCTTAGCAATTACTGCAGGTAATTTTTAATGTAAATTATTTTTTCCTCTGGGTAGAGCCTTAAATAGTTTGAATTTTAATGTTATTGAAAATGGCTTGACAGAGATACTGCAAGGGTGGGATCAAAAGAACAGTAAATGAGGAGATGGGAATGCAGAAACAGCACAGATGTGTGCACTGTTTACCCTTCCCTTTTCTTCTGCCATTTACTGTGTAAATGTGCTTGCCGATGCTCAAGGTTAGAGCTGGAGAAACCATACAGAAAGAGCAGCTGTGGGCTGTGCCTCCGAGGACCTCACTGCTAGGAGCAGCCTGGAGCAGGGCATTACGTTTGGTGCTACTTGATTTCTGCAACAAACCTGTTTCTGCACAACCTATTTCCTCCCTAGAGAATCTGACTGGCAGTATTGGATAGTAGGTAGCTTCTTGGCAGAATGTTTTGGGGAGGCCACTCCAGGCCCTACCCTGTTAGTGCAAATGACTATATTCTGTAGAATATCACAGAGCTCCCTTTTTTAACGGCTAGCTGTGGGTATTTTTATAGTTAAAGTGATATGGCATTAACAGCACTTTAAAAAGAGCCACACAATTAACTCTCTTAAATATCTCTTTTTTTGTATAACTTGTAGAAGATATAAAACCAGAGAGTGAGTATTTTACTCAAGGTTCTTTGATGTGATCTTCATAAAATACCTCTTTACTTTCTTATACATTTGTTTTAGCTGTCCTAAAAGCCAGCCTACCTTCCCAATTTTACTGTGGATAATTTGGAATATAGATTTTAAAGCAGGTTATTAGAAACACAGGCTTTAATGAGAATGGGTGAATGAATAAATGTTACCAATCGCCTCACTGGTGAAGAAAAACATTTTATCTGACTCAGTAGAACCATTATAGAGTTTACTGAGTCCATGAAATAACATAATGTGCTGATTTTGATTGTGCAACTGTGTGTTAAAAGGATGTGAGTGCACTGCTACAAATTCTCATGTGAGACTGGGAGAGGCTTGAAGAAATTAGAGATGAAAAAGGGTTTGTTAAGTCATTTGGTTCTTGGATCATTCCCTAAAATGTTTTTTCCACTGCTGTGTCCAAGTCAAGTTTTAAACACTGCAAGAAATAGGGCTTCCACCATTTCCCTGAGGGGGAGCTTGTTCCACAGTCATCTGGATCTAACTCTTAGGATATTTTTCCTGATTAGTCAGAAAAAATTGCCACTGCTTAACTCAATATAAACTGTGCATGGTTCTTCTGACCTCCCCTAGGCAGCTCCTTTCTTCCACAGTGTACATTCTCTTTAATATTTATAGTACTGCTTTCTTCTAGTGGTCAGAGCTTTCTGATGTGCATAAGTAGATGATGGATTCTAAGTAAACCAGAATTGAGTGGTATTTTGGTAACAGGTTAATCAGTCTATTAAAGATCCCCATTTGCTTGTAGACCTTGACAGTCAGACAGCAGTCTAAGTTGTGCAGGTTTTGCTGAAGAGGTTCATAAGGAACAGATCTACAAATAGAGTCCATAACCTTAAAAATAGGCTCTTTTCTCTCTACCTTAACAATTATCAACAGGAGAAATGATCCTGGGACCAGAACTTTGTTGACAGTGCTGTTTATTATGTCCAAACCTGAACAAAATCTGCTTCATATTGCTGTGTCTGCAAAAGCTGTGCATCACTAGCACAAGCAGAGAAGTAAATATTTTTATGACACTGTAATCATGTGCTTCCTAGCAGCATAAATCACAAGCATTAGTAGTGATGCATAAAATATTAATCCTCTTGCAGAACCTGTTTGCAGCTTACAGGTGTGGATAAGTTTTGGTCCTTAAACTACAATTTTTACAACCAGATTTCTTAGGAAATATTTCACCTTTGGTTTGTATCTCTTAATATCATGTAGAAAAGAGACAGAATTTTTTCTTTCTTGTATGTGAAACCCTGTATTAAGATAACTCTGCTAATACTTCAGTGAAGCATTTGTGATAAACCACACATACATTTGTTTTTCATGTAGCATTACTTTAATAAACAAATCAGTGTCACATTCCTGCATGATGCAATTTCAACCCATTATTAATCATACTAAATGTTATTTTGGACCTTTCCTTTTTTTTTTTTTCTCCCTAAATATTGTCAGTGGAATATTGTAGGCCTCTGCTGTTTTCTTTCAGCGAATTCGAGGTCGAAAAGCCAGTCTGGAGGAAATACAGCTGGTTCACTCTGAACATCATTCACTGCTGTATGGCACCAGCCCCCTGAACAGACAGAAGCTGGACCCCAGGAAACTCCTAGGTCTGTACAGGCCTCTATTCTACTGAGAACAGCACATTCCAGCACTGTCATTAGTCATAGCTGGTGTCAGTTTAAAACACTTGGCAAGCAGTGTGACAAAAATTCACTTTTTCCAAATGCATTGCTATGTGGAAGGAGAATGTTACAATAGAAGCCAAATATAGATTAGCAAAATGGACAGGCTGGAAAGCAGCAATAGAAGTTTCTCCTTATTCACTTCAAAAATCATTGAAGTGTTAACCCTTTACTGTAATTTGTTCTCTATTGGATGTCAATGGCAATTATGAACATGGTTGGTCTTCTATCTCCTTTTGTTCTTTCATTTGAAAATGGGAGTTTAAGATGCACTTGCTTGTCAGAATTGCTTGTCTGTTGTTCTCGTTTGCTTGATTTCAATTATTCAGCCATGCTGAGTACAGATACCATGTCTGTCTTGATAATAAATGAACTTTATTTTGATGCCTTCCCATTATGCAGCATATTATATCTTTCTGAATAATAAGGGGGGGGGAGGGAAACTACATTAAAATATGAAATGTACTTATGGATGTACAGAATAGCAGAAAACTGACAGGTTTTCTACATCAAGTATCTTCACGCATAGTCAATGCTCAATGCATGATTTTTATAATAGAAAAGCAGGGTTAAATTGAGTTCTGCCATGAGTGTAGCATGAAGTAGATCTGCTCATTAGACCTGCTAGATAGAATATAAAACTAAGTGCACAAAAAAGTAGTGTATTTTGGAAATAATCTATGAGTGAAATCCTGTGCTTTATGTCCTAGCACACTGGATGCAACACTGTAATTCTCAGCTATTTGTATAAGATCATCTATTCTAAGATGTGGAATTTTTCCAAAATGTTATGAAACCAACAGCTCCCCCCTCTCCCAAAAAAAACTTAAAAAAAAAAAACCCCAAACAAGCTGTCATATGGAATTGCAGTTATAGTTCTAGTAATACATAGCAATTATTTTGCTTTGGGAAGTAATGCTCAGAGTTTCTTCTGTAAGGCAGACTGTTGCTTCAGTGAGTCATAGGAGTAGATAAGAAAAATGTCTTAATCACAATGTTATCTAAGTTTATACATATTCTTAGTCAAGGCAACAGTGAAATTGAAAAATAATTCTCAGAAGCTTGAATTCCTAAGGTAGAAAAATCCCTCTTTAAAAAAACAAACAAAAAAGACCCAAAAAACTAACCATCACAACAAAACAACAAAAAGTGTTTCCAAGAGAAAGCTCTACATTCCTGCAAAATGAAAATTTGGAAACATTTTGATTTGAGTTCATCAACATTGTCAAAATGTTCCATTTATAGTCAAGCATTTCATTTAAATTTTGTTGGTTTTGATTAATTACATTTTAATTTTCACACTATTTAATATAACATACATTGATATAAAATATCATTCTCATTTTGGATATTAGTAGTTTACCAGCATATGGGATGCAGTGAGTTATTGCAGCTATAAGGTGAAAAAAAGGAATGGGCCCAGGTATATTTGCTGAGTTTCTGCCTATGTACAGAGATTGAAGAAGCCCAGTTGTTCACCCTGTCTCAGAAAACCATTTCTTTGCCCACAGTTCTCTACTTTGACACTCTTTGCCTTTTTTATTTGACACTTAGTCCAAAACATTTAGTCTCTTAAGTTTATATGAAGATCACATTCCTAGCATGTATTCTGAGTGCATCTTTGGCTTAATGCCCTTCTCTGTCTCTGCTTCTAGGGTGTTTTCTTGCAGCATCTCACATGGCCTTTTACCAAGATGAAATGGTCAAGCCAATGAAACACCCTTCCCACATGCTTTTTCATGTGCCTGTTTTTGGGCTGGAATCTCTAATCAACCATTAGGGCTTCCAAACTCTCATATAAAGGAACTTAATTTTCTCTTGCATCCAAAATTCAGTGTGACCGTTCCACCTTTTGTCATCCCCAGTTCAGTGAGATTGAACCCAACCAATCCTGGCATTAAAATTAACATCTTGGTATAGTATAGAAATTCAAAATGATGTGTAGCAAAGAAGAAAAATCTAAAGGAATAGATTTTCATAAATAATGTCATCAATAAAGACATCATGCCATATAATATTTATATTTCAGTGAAAGTGCATTTTATTTCTACAGAAATTGTTCTGTCAAATTCTGGCTATGCACCTAATGAAAAAGAGGACCTAACCATTTCTTTCTTTACTCCTCTACACAGCCAAAAAGACAGAGGATCTATTTGTTCTCCACTTGTGGTCCAGAAAAGCGTTTGCTCCCTGTCCCTGTTCAGAAGAGTACATCTGCTTTGTCTGAAGCATTTCTTTTGGGTTTTTTTGTTTTTTTGGTTTTTTTTCTTGCTAAGAAGCAGCTTCTTATATCTTTCAAACAGAAAAGAAACACTTGAAGGAATGAAATTTAAGTACAACTAAGGCTAGAAATGTGCTACTTGTCAATAAATGTTTATTTCAGTGTCCCTGTTCAGGACAAAAAACTCTTCTGGAAGCAAAACATCTGTAAATTACTGAAATGAGTGACAATTATGCACATAGTTATTGCTCACATATTCTTCATGGTTTTGTAAGTAAAAACTGGCTTGAACTCCTGGCTTTATTTTCCCCGCATTAGGGCCTACAAATGCAGCTATTGCAAATGATCATTTTAACTTCTACACTGTTGCGTAGTTAAGTTTTTGACTGATGGTATTTCAGTGTGCTGTGTTAAGCAACATGTTACATTACACTACATTATCTTGCCATGAAGGAAAATAATATGCAGACTATGTGTCACATCACATAGTTTCCTGTCAAAGAATACAACTTCTCAAATTTTTTCGAATAAGCTCAAAGGCAAAAAAGTTGTCAAAGAGGTCTTACCAATTTGTTTGCTTTTTCCCTCTCCAACCATAATTAAGAAAGTGTTTCTAAAAATTGAGTTTCCAATAACTAAACATTTGTAGAAGTGAGAAATTCACTGTCAACACATCCCTGACAGTAAAGCAATTATTTAGAGTACAGCTAAAAGATGTATTCATGGAGCATTCATGCAATTACAATTTCAAGTTAGTGAAAAATTGAATTAGCAGAAATGGCTTAATTCCTATAGGATGTTACTAAAAACAATTGGGTTCCTCGGACTGTACCTTTTCACAAGTGAAAACACTTTAAAATTTGTTTATTTTTTTGAAAGAGAGTTTTGTCCCACCACTTTTCCTGCTCATCAGACTCTCAGTCCCAAACTGGCAACCTCCTCAGCAGCTTCCTGGAAATATGTAGGGTCCCTGACCTCAGTCAGCGATGGGTGCTTCAGCACCTCATTTCACTAAGCAGCTTCTACTGCCTTTATGGGTTGAAATTTCAGAACACAAATCATGGATAAGATTTCTAGCTCTATCAGTAAATTGTTGTACTGAATCTTATCTAAAAGATCTTTTTTCTCAAGTGATTGTGGGTGACTGCAAGCTCTGTCCTGATGCAAAGCTCATAAAAGTATGATTATTTAAAATCTGTTTCCTATCTTACTTGAAGTATCCCAATATCTTTTTTATTATTATTATTATGGAAATATCCTGGGGTGTTGAAGATAGTTACTGGAAAATGACTGCTATTTACCAAGTTTTGCTGGGACATCAACTCCAAACATCATGGGAAATTTTCACTTCAATTAATTTTCAGGGTTTGCTTTTTTGCTACTGATTTTCATTTATGGCAAAGACTGTTTTAAGTGCTTTTCTTTTTGTGAGGCTAGCTAAGTGATGGTCTCACTCTCTTAGCAGAACCTTTTTCCACTGTCCTTGTCATGAAATCTCAATGTTTTTCTTGTTCTTCAAATTCTGTTATCTGCTTTTTTTGACTATTGTGCAATAAGAAGTGACTATCCTGACGAGTCTCTTGATACACCGAAAAGGCTTCCTTCTTGTTTCCCCCATTTTAGTACTATCTGTTGATTGGTTTTAGAGTCCTTCCTCACCATCTGCTTTCCTATTTTTACTTTGTGTTTGTTGTTTTTAATAGTTTACCATTCTCAATGGGCCCAGTTGCAGGGAGATAAATGAGAATTCATCTGTTCTCTCTTATATCCCAACTCTGCAATGGAATTTAAGAAAAAAGGTCTAGTCATTCAATATTCTAAAAATGCCTTCTTTTATCTCATATTACAGCTTATATTTCCATTCATGTCTTCTGGCAGTTCAACAACACTAATTTTTCAATTATTGCTCAAGGCTTTTTGATCTTCCCCACAGTAAAAAATGAGAAATTGCTGTTCACACTGATCCGTAGATCTTCTTAGCAAGAGATCTGGAAACTCCTCCTGTACCTCTACACCGACAATGTCCTGCAGCCAACATTTCCTTGCATGTCTGGGGCCATTAGGATTCACAGTATGAGAATACTCTGCATAGCCACTGCACCTGCATTTCCCCGGTAGCTCCACAGGAGGTTTTGTTTGGCTTTTCTCACACACTGTGCAAACTGATCAAAGGCCTCTAGTCAGTTAAAAATGCATCGAGGGTTTTACTCAAAGTGTAAAGCACTTTCTTTGTCTCAGGCCTTGCTGTCTGGTCTCTCATACTTCAAAGATGATGGTTTATAATTGTCTTTATACATTTCATTGGCACCTGCTAAACATGAGAAACTGCAGCATTTGCCCCTTCCATAACAATGGGTGGCTCCTCTAGGTAATTTGAGTGATTCACTATCTAACGTTTCCTCCAGATGGCAAAGTTACAAAGCTAGTTCCGTGATACGGCAGGAGAAAAGTTTATGTTCTCTTCTACAGCTGCCTTAGGATCAGGTTACATACTGGGATAGGAACTGCATCAAATCCTGAGATCCTTACCCAGTTTTCATGTTGTCCTTATCTAGGCAAACAGTGAATGTAGTGGTAAAAAAAAAATGAAAAAAAAAAAAAAGATTAATAAAAAGTCAGTCTAAAGATTAAGATAAACCTTATCACATTATCTAATGTGTAGAGAAGAGTAAGCTAGAAATTATATTCTAAAGCCTATTAAGTTCTTGTTCCCTTTAGAAGAATGTATTTGCTGAATAATACTGAAAGTAGTATTTCATTTTATGTTTTAAAAATATTAATGTATTAATTGATGGTATGTAAATGAAGAGAATGGTATTTTTGCATAGATAGGAAGATTAAGGCTGTGATTTTCAAAGGAGAAACTTTTTTAGAGAGATGAAGTTAAGAAATTAGTTACCAGTTTCATGTAAGCTTAATGACATTCCCTCTGTTGTCAGTGAAAAGAAACAGGCACTTCTTGAGTATAATTCATCCCATCAGTCATCCAGGCTTTGTAAAGGTGCCTATCCCACTCCACTGGCTGTAGAAGATGCTGAGATAACTAGCTTAGACAAGTTGCTTATCAGCTGCAGGTATCAAGATGATTAGTCACCCTAGTGACTTTGGAGATTTGATCATTATACTCCTTTGAAACTACTGCTTACCAATCTTAAGATCTGTCACTGTTGCAAAAGAGTACCTTAAACGTCCCATGGCTGATTTGCTAAGTACTATTAATATTTTTTATTTTAATACGTGGCATTTTTATTGTGTAATACCAAAATCTGAGTTACAGTAAAGAGTGATTACTATTCCAGTATTTAAATGTCTTTCTGAGAAATGATGCTTATTGTTTCTTTTTCTTTCTTTTAAATATATAGGAAACGTGTCTCAAAAACTCTTTTCCTTGTTGCCTTGTGGGGGACTTGGGGTAAGTAGATGATTGTTTTTTGCAGGAGGAACAGCATACGACATATGTATTCATTCATGTATTCTTTACCACTATTGCATCATCAGTTCAAAGTCTTCAGAAGTTGATAAAAAATGTAGAGATGAAACCTGAACCATTATTGTACTGTGTTTTCAAAGACAGTACAATATAATAAGCATATGGAAGACTTAGATAGGAACATATTTTATGATAATGTGCACATTTCTTAGGTGTCCCACTTTGGTTTTTTTACATGAGCTTTATTTTTGAGGAAAGTAACATGGGTGCAATTGTTATAGCAGAAGGAGCTTTGGAGAAGCTGTTTTGTGTCCTGTTGACAAGTAAATATAGTTTCACATTTCTCAGAAAGGACAAAAAAACCTACCAAAGCTAACATTTAGCATGAGAAGTGCTTGCTAGCTGCTTGGGTGTTGTTAAACTAACAAACTATTTGAGCATTTTTATGTCCTCTTTTGAAATGGACTCATTCTGAAATCCACACTTTTGAGTATCACGACCCAGTAGACAAAAACTGCAGACAAAAGTCTGTTGCAACACTAGGTTAAAAAAAATAATCTAAATTATCAAGAACCACAAAGAATTGAAAATTTCTATTGATGTTGGTATCATGCTCCTATTAAATTCTAGTGAAGATAATACAAGGGATAAATAATTTTTCATGTACAGGTTTTTTTTCACACAGTGTATTCTACACTTTTGTTCCAGCTGTGTCCATTATTTACTCATGTCAGCAATATCAAAGTGAAGTTATGATATTACTAGATATCGATGGGCTAGCTGAATGATGTGTATATATTTTAGTTCTCTTTCACTATTTCTGAGTATGCAGGAATAAAGCCACAATATCTGGAGGTCACCTTACAATGCAACCTTCTGAAGTTTTATTTACTTTTATCCTTCACAAAGGATAAATTCCATACCATACTAATCTTGTTTATAGCATTTGGATTTTTTTATTATGAAGTACCTGACAGAAGAAACACTTGTAAATTTTTAGCATACAAAAAAGAAAAAATCCATTTTAGCTCTCAGAATTTAGTAATTTTTGAGGATTTCTGAACTATGAGTTAAGGAAATTATCAGGAAGTGGTAATCATTCCAGCTCCTCTACTGTGTACTTAGTTTGCTTAGGATTCTGCCTTGGAACTTGGCGACTAACAGCTTGCTAATTTTGAAACTTGAGTCATTTCTGTATGTGCATCAACTAACATTACACATTGACACGTAGATATGCATGTCCACATGCACCTCTGCACAGTACTGTGTGCACATATGCACACACATGTGCATATATATACATATTTCTGTATTGAAAAATAAAAAACTTTTTTCACACTGTTATTGCAGTTAAGAAATTTAGAGAAAATTGAACAAAAGATTAATAAAGTTGTAAAAAGGTGTTGTTCAGGCTTCTGAGTAAAGGGGGGTTCATGTACAATTTCTTGACAAATCTTTTTGAGAGCTTGGAAAGTAAATAGGACTGTGGTATGCTTTGAAAATTAAAGTATAAGATTTTTCTATGAAACAAGTTATTGTGGTATTAAAAAATTGTGAATGGAGATGTGCTTTGAAATCCTTCTACTAATGAAAGTATGTTGTCCATTCTAAAACAAACACAGGTCAGAAATAGTCCGTATAAATTCATTTTTTAAAAATAATTTAAATTTATCTATATTTTATTTTTTTTACTC